>JAJOOR010003063.1:0-84091 GCA_036250505.1 Solanum acaule
TATTATAAAATACTTACTATAAGAATATGAAGAATGATTTGATCATTCCAAAGTTAAAGAAAAAGGAAACCAACTTTCCATAACTTCCTCTCCACTTTTTGTGTTGCACTTTGGTCTACACACTGCATTGCATTGCATTGAATTCTCACGTCCATGAAAAAGATAGAATAGAATATACTTTTTCTCTCTGATACAACAATGTGTGGACGCTCCCATTTACATTTTTTTGAATCATATTAAAATGTTCCCTTTGCATGTCAGTGGGACAGTAAGTCCAGAAAAAAATGAAATCTTCCCACTATCATAGTATCCGAATTGATTTTGAATCGAGGGTCTATCAATTATAGTCTCTTTTTATAAAGATAAAAATAAGTTTCGTATATTTTATTCTATTCAGATAATATTTATAAAATTGTACTGAATGTGTTATTGTTTTGTTGTAGTGTCCAAATCAATTTAGACCATCTTCATTATTTTATAGAATATGAGAGTTTTATTATATCGATATGGAGTAATTTTATCTACTAAAAAATTAAGTAATTGAGAATAATTATCATTTTTTCCTCTATTTGAAATTTAAATCCTAATTTTTCTATTCCCCCTATATATTTAAATGTGTAGGTAACTTCTTGTCATTTTTTTTTGTCTCCAAAGAATTCTATACTTTTTATATTTAATTAGTAGTATTCCAATTCTTTAATTATAAAATTTCAGATTAACATGTTTTAAGATTACATGATTCAAAAGTCAGTTTTTATTTATTTATTTATACCTTAAATTACAAATATTTCACTTAATTTGTTAAATTTTTTGGTCCAATTAAATTTTGACACATAGATGCACACTCTTTTGGGTGAAATTTCACTATTTTGTTATGTGGCATGGTAAGACTTTTGTTAAATCCAATTGAGCTTATTCTAAAATTGGTCAACTAAGATTTTTTAAAAAATTTCCACTCTTTATCTCTGTCATCTATGAGAATTTAGCAGGCACGCTTTAGCTCTTCAAAGCACACATGCATAAGAAAATTTCGAACAATGAGAAAACAGTACAATTCTAACATTTAGTTTTTTATATATACATATATATAATTAAATTATATACCACTTGAGTATATATTTATACAAAGTGGAAGTGCTAAGGGTAGATCCAACATTTCAGTATCGGATTTATGTGAACTTAATATTTTTAATGTAGAACATAAATATATATATATATATATAATCGGTTGGCTGCAGGATGGGTCGAGAGCAAATATAGGACAATCGACGAAAAAAACAGAAGTCATTTGTATCAAGTGATACATGAATTGCACAAATAATTATGTAACAAAGATATATATGAACTCAGAATATTAAAAGTATAATAAATATAATGTTAAAAATCTTAAAAATTGAATTCACATCATTTAACTTATGGTTTCACTTCGGATTACAGGTCTGAACTATTCAGTCACCTAGTTTATTACTCCCTCCGTTTAAAAAAGAATGACTTCCTTTTCTTTTTAGTTTGTTTAAAAAAGAATGACCTCTTTCATTTTTTGGTAACATTTTAATTTCAGCTTTCCACGTGGCATGTTTAAAGCCACAAGATTGAAGGGCAATTTAGTACATTTAACATAACTTTAATTTAGGACCACAAGATTCAAAAATCTTCTTTATTTTCTAAAACTCCGTGCCAAGTCAAACCATGTCACTCTTTTTGAAACGGAGGGAGTATGTAAATATACCTATATGTAATATATATACATTGATATTATACATATATTGTTTTATATGTCTCAATTTATATGATTTACTTTCACTTTTAGTCAGTCTCAAAATAAATGATACACTTTTATATTCAATAAATTTAGTTTAAAACGTTCTTTTTATTTTTAAAGAAATGACTTATAGTCACACAAACATCTATAACTTATTTTAAAACACAAGTTTCAAAAGTCTCTTTTTTAAAAAAAAAACTTTATACCAAATCAAACTATATCACGTATCATCCTTATTAAATATAAATCATCTAAACATTGAAAAGTGAATATTATTTAATAGCAAAGATAAAATAGACACAACATATTACATTATTCATTAGTTTTATAAACTGAATAAATATTGTTGGACATCCTAAAGGGAAAAGGGACAAATATACCCCCGAACTATCGTAAATGGTATGTAGATATCTTTCGTTATACTTTTGGGACATTGTTGCCCCTGCCGTCCAAAAACGAGATCATATATACCATTTATACTAACAGACATACATGTGTCATAATCTTATCCACCGATCCGACATTTATTAAATATCGGATCGATGGATAAGATTGCGTCATGTGTCCCTATTTAATCTTCCGTTAGAGTGAAGGGCATATATGCTCTAGTTTTTGAACGGCAGGGGCACCAATGTCCCAAAAGTATGACGGAGGGTATCTGCATACTATTTACGATAGTTTAGGGGAATTATTTGTCCTTTTTCTCATCCTAAAATAATGTAGTGGATAAGTAAAGATGAACGGGGAGATAGTGAGTAGGTATATTTTGATAAATTAATTGAGCTATGGATATATTTGCATAACTTTCCCAATAAAATAAGGCAAGCATCCTTTGCATGTCATGTCACCAAACCCTAAATATTCCATTCTTTTTCTACTTGTATTACATTACTTATTATTTCTTCTTTGTTTTATCTGTTACCCCACTTGCCATCATTACCTCAACCTCATCATTCCAATTCCCTTTTTCTTTTTAGGACATGGTGGGGTGGGGGGTGGGGGTAATTGGGGTGGGGGAGGGGGGTTTACTTAAACTTTAATATGATCATGACTTTTATAATAGCTGGATCTTTATAATATCTATAAAATTATTTTGCACGACTACCTTCAAACTTTCTTACTTGTGATCATTATTTACATTTATTTACCAGTGGTCATTATTTGTCTTACTACTACTTGGTTTGACTTGGCATTTCATCTACTTTTTTCCTTTTTCATTCTGTTTCAATTTATGTGACGTTCATTAGTTTAATATAAGATTTAAAATAAGTTATACAATATTTGTATGTTATAAGTTATCTCATTAAAGGTGAATGAATATTTTAATTATTATTATATATAGGAATGTGTCATTTCTTTTTTGAAAGTCTATGACTCTATAAAAAAAATGTGTCACATAAATTGAGATATATATAAGTACTTTATTCCATATTTACTTGGTACTATTGAATTAGATGTGAAGTTTTTTGAAAATAATGCTAAAACTTGTAATTTACGATAAATATTATATATTTGTATGATTATGAACTGTATTATTATGAATAAAATAAAACAGAATTTGTTTCTAAATGTATAAAGATAATTATTTTTGAAACTATATAGAAAAAGAGAAAAAAAAATAGTACCATAGCCCACAGGCTTTCTTGTTGGTAGTTGCTCGACAATTTAGAAATAATCATATCTTTTTTCTTAATTTGAAACTTAAGTCTGAATTTTCTTTCTGGTGACACTTAATTAATTTCTAGAGGGAGTAGTTAAGCTAAACAATTGCAAAATTTTCCGTTTTAAAATACTTTTTGTGATTTTAGAAAAATATAGGTATGTCAAAATATATATTATTTTAGAAGTTTAAGATAAAAATGATTATTGTTTTCTTATTTTATCCTTATATCTTAGTAATTGTTTTGAAGACCATAAACACTTCAACTATAGGATGATAACATATAAATAGTCGCCCACAAGGGCATGTTTGGTGGTTGAGAGGTGGGTCTCCCATCTGGGAGACTTGGAATCGAATCCCGTCTCTATTTGCTATTCAGTAATGAGCTCGTCATATGGGGCTTGTCTAGTACGATTTACATTTTCTGTGTGATTTGCGAGATATTACATAGTGAGCAGATTGTTTCCAAAAATAACAATATATTCAATGAAGAAGGATTATATTTTAAGATAAAAATCTTTTTTTTTAAAGACATGTAAAAGAAAAACACAACAGATAATTTGAGACGAACGAATAGTTATTATTATTATTATTATCATTAAGATAATAATTATTTTTTTTGGTTTGTTGTATGAAAGCCCACATAGGTTAATTAATAACGTAAATAAATATGCGCACGTTAATTAGTTGGTTTGTTGTCATAATTGAAATCATGAAGTTAATTCGTGCTTTCCATCTTCACAAAAAGGAAAATAAACAATAATATATATCATATAATAATAATAATATATATGTTTTTCAATTACAATCATGAATTATTAAAGGAATATCAGAAAAACTCATGATGTCTTATTATCTTTGTTTCCACGTGTCTAGAAAAAAACCTTTTTTTTCTTTTGATTTCCTTTATTTATTTGGTCTTTTAAATTTGTGAAAAAAAAATTCAAACAATAATTAGTATACTAATTTGCTCATTATGCGTCACTACCCTATTATGCTTTTCTCAATCATTTTTTCTTTTTGTTGATAGAAGGAAAAATTTGAGGTTAAAAATTTGGTTACAAGGATATATAGGATATTCATGTTCAACCGTGGAATAAAATAATCTCGCAAGATATGTTATGTTTGATATTCTTTATCCTATCAAATAACTACGAAAACGACTGTTATACAGGATATGATGATAAAGATATCTCAGACAATTTATGTGATAGGTAGAATTTAGAAAGTTGATTAAATTTAGATACGATTTTGAGATATTTAGTTGTTAATTACTTTTTGTCTGTGCAAATTTAATGTGAAGAGGTTCATTAAGATGTCCATAATTAATGTATTTTTCGTCATCGATTGTTGAATTTTTAATCAAAGTAGTTACAAGATATAAACAATTATTACCGACATTCAAAATTATAAAGTAATAACTAAAGAATATGAATTTAAAACTAAAAGTCATAGCTAAACCGGATTCCATAATTTTGAAAATATTATACACTAATCAAATTAAAGTAGAACAAAAGAATATTTTTTTTTTAAAAAAATCCGAAACATGACGTGCCTGCTTCAGCGTGAAGTCTTGAATTTAAAACTAAAAGTCATAGCTAAAACGGATTTCATAATTTCGAAAAAATTGTACAATAATTAAATTAAAGTAGAACAAAAGAAATAAATTTTTAATTTTTTTTCCGAAATATGCTGAAGCAGGTAACGTCAATAGAGACGTGCCTTCTTCAGCGCAACTCTCTCTTATTATATAAGAGAATATATATATAACCTCAAAATGTTACACATATAACTTACATGCACACAACACACGTTTTATGTACATATAATATACTTATATCATTATATGACATTTATATTTTATGAGATACAATTATATCATTACCAGAAAGAAAACACATGGAGGTCTGGATTTTCTTAATTTGCTAAGATATGTACAAATAAAATATTTGTATAAAGAACAATTGGAAAAAACTAAAGGGATTATATCTCATAATGCATACTCCAACTTTTTGTCAAATAAAAGAGAAGTATCCAAAGTAGCCAAACCCAAGCCATGCGGGCACGACATCAAAGAATTGAAGATTGAACAAAATTAGAAGATGTTTACTTCCCGGCCCATTTTAACTAGCTTTCAAAGAAATTTATTAAATATATTTAATTATCAATCTGATTGTTATTATATATATTAATTTAAGATTTTCGTGAAATTTATAAATTTCAAATTTTAAATCTGTCTAAAATTTTAACTCATATAATTTATACCAAAATAAAGTTAATTATTTTTTCTACTTATATTTCTAAACACTAAAAAGTATGCACAATATTTACTAGAAAAAAAATATAATCTACCTTTATTAGTAAATTAATCATATCAACTCCTTTCACTGTTTATAATAAAAAAAATATCCATCTGTTTAAAAAAAGAACAATCTTTTTTTCTTTTTAGTATGTTTTTTTAAAAAAAGAATGATCCTTTTTTTGGCAACAATTTAAATGACATGTTTAAGATCACAAAATTAAAAGACATTTTGATACATTGAACAAAACTTTAATTTAGGACCATCAGATTGAAAAATCTTCTTTATTTTTTAAACCTCCGAGTTAAATCAAACTACATCATTCATTTTAAAATAGATGGAAGTAATAAATAAAGTGCACATTTTATTACATTGTTCATATTAATTGATATATGATGTTGAGAAATGTTTAAAAAGGAGTAAAATAGAAAGAAAAAAAGTTTATTTTTTCCTTAATATGTTAATATGACAGTTAAAATGGAACGGACAGGGGTGTGAAGCTACACGCATGTCATATTGTGGATACCTTTGACATAACAATATGATGTAGTTCTATAATTTCAAATGTCTTGAAAGAAAAAAGACACGCAAATATAAAATATTCATATTTTTAAATCTCACTGATAACATTTTTTTTTAACACCTTTCATAAATTTTTTAGCTCGGCCATTGGAGACGAGGGGGAGTAGTAGTAGTATAATAACGGTGTGGGCATTAATGCATGGGGAAGATGAAGGTCGTCGTACAGAAACGAGATTCCCGACAACGCAGTCCATGAAATTCCACGCTTTGTTGCTATAACTATTTTTTGCATTGACGTGCGTGGCCTGGCCTCACTCCCCTTTTTGGCCCTTTCTGTGGGTCCCATTTTTACTGACTAAGCGTGCTAACCCTGTGGGCCCACTAACCCTTATTAACGACCTTCTTTAATCCTAAAACTATATATTATTATATTGATAGTAGGATTTAACTCTAAAAAATACTTCCTTCATTTAATATTATTTGGCCATTATACCCAAAGAGTTAGTTTTTGGGGTGTGAGTTAGGTCGAAAACCTAATTTCACATAGTATCAGAGTAGGGCCCATCTCACCAAATGTTGGGATTCAAAAAGAAATCAAAAATTGCCCACGCACCTAATTCTAAGCATTGAGCATGAGGTGGGGTGTTAGAGCAAAATGTCTCACATTGATGGTTAATGAGATGGGTAAACTCCTTATAAAGCTTGGGCAATCCTCCTCCCTTTGAGTTAGCTTTTGGGGTGTGAGTTACACTTCAATCCTAATTTCACATATTCATTAACGAATTTAGGAGGAGGTAAAGGTGTTTATCTAATCCCCTCATTTAAAAAATATACTATAGATATAAGTTTTTTTTAAGTGTAAAATATATATATTATGAATTTTTTTAACATAAGAATAGAGGTTGGGGAATGGTTTAAGGAGTTCAAAATTTATATTTTTATTTTTTGAATTTTTTTAGTGGAAATCATAATCTTTCACTGACTAGATTGAAAACAAATGTTTCATTTTATTTGTTCAATTTAGAAAATCAATAGAAGTTTATCATTTTCTTTCAAACGACCCCTATATTAAATGACTATATAAAATATTAGTAGTTAAATTTAAATTTTTAAAGCATAATTAATGAGAATAGTTTAATAAAATAAATCTCTATTTTTAAAAGAAAAATGTCAAAGTCAATATAGGCAAAAATAAAATGAAACAGAATGAAAGCTATTTCCTCTGTCCCTAATTACTTGTCCACTTTTGAAATGACATATTTATTAAGAAAATAATTAATGGCACAATGAGTTTACCATTTTACCCCTATTAATTATGAAGTGGATGAAAAGTTCTACATTGATCAAAGTAATTAATCATTTAATTGAGGGTATAATAGATAAAAAAAATTGTCATTTCTTAATTTGTCAAAATAAACAAGTAATTAGAGACAACTAAAAAAGGAAAAGTGGACAAGTAATTAGGGACAAAGAGAGTACTAAATAGTGATACTTTGAAGCATTATGCAATCATAATTATGTACTCCTTTGTCAAAAGTCATGTGGTATTATTCGTATATCGAGAGTAAAACTTTTAAATTTTAGTCATAAATTTAAAATTTTTAAGTACATTCAATAAAATTTGCATAGTAGAAATTATGTAAATAATATTATAAATTATAGTAACAATTACAATAATTTAAAATATTTAAATGACATGGAAAATTGCATAAAAAATATTTAATTAACTTTTTAAATTCAAAAAATGCAAAAATAAAATAATATGTGAAAGTTTGTATTTGTAAATTTAATGGTTAAATTTGCATAAACAGTGAATATGAATACAAGAATAGTAAATTATTTTAATCGATCATAGTTGTGCTTTTATTATTGTCAATCTGTCATAATTGTTTTCTTTTTCTAGTAATCGTGAGGACCAATACTTTAATCATAGCCCTTTATAGTGCCTATCAATTAATAATACGATTATCTCTATTCAAAAGGTCCAACTTAGCACTAGCAGACTTTCAAGTCATTAGTATTTTATTTTTATTAAAAAAAAGTGCAGCTACACCGTATGATGACGTGTTCTTTTTGTTGACAAAGTTTATTTCTTATATACTGTCTATAGAGCTGTCAAAATGAATCGATTCAGTCTAAGTATCATGAACTAAGAAATTTGATGGATTACAACAAATTGATCCTTCATTTTAATGGGTCACAAAATGGTCACCCGAATCCAACTTTAAAAAAGCCGCAGGTGGGGCTGAGCTAGCTCTTTATTTTTTATTTTTTTAAAAAAAAAATTATTAAAAAAATTATTTTGTTAACACTTTCAAATGTGATTATATGAAAGTGCATAATTCTACGACAACTTATAGCATATTATATTCAACTCTTCATCAATTACATTTGAATTTATTGATAAAATTATTTTGATTAATATCTTCATCTTCGTCTATATATTTTCATATGCAAATTTGATTAGTTAAACTTTATCATAACTACATATCAAAAACTAACCATATCTAAATTCACTTAAGATACTTGTACTACTTAGAATTTGGATAAATGCGTGCAATAATTTCGAGTACCAACAAATGTTTGGACATTTTTATGATGGATACAACTTTATATTTGGTGATTAGGAATTTAATGCTAAATAAATAAAATATTACGTAAGATATTAAAACTTATTCAATAGTCACTTTTTCTAGTTTTTACTTCTTTTTTTAAAATTATAATTCAAATTAAATATTCTTTTGCCTATGGCGTTAAACCCCAAATGCCTATGGGTTGACTTAAGTTGGGCTTATAAGCCTCAATTTTAAATGGGCTTAAAAAACCCTAATCCAGTACTATTCTAATAGTGAGTTGATTTGGGCTGATCTCAAGGGTCAAATCCATTTTGATGGCTCTAATTAGTCTAGCAAAGTCAATATTGTGGTTTGAACAAAAACTATGAACTTTAGATACAACGGATCTCGACTCTTGTATCTATTTTACATTGGGGACTCATTAATTATTACTTCCTTGGGGCTATTATACTTGTCATTCTTATTAAAAATAAATGGTTCAAATAGTTGTCATTTTGAAAAATCAAGATAATAATTGAGTACGTTTTCTCCCTTATTTTCTTAGTAATAATCGTTTTCTTAAAGTAATAAACATTGACTAATTTGCAAATAAAATCAAAATGAAGAGTACACACAATGACTCCAATATTGTTTTTGTTTAAATTAATCCCCTTTATTTATTGAAAAGAGATTAAAAGGGAAATATTTATTGAAGATAAATTAACAGTTTAAATGATTAAAGATGATAAATAAGAGTATGATAGTAAAAACGTATAATTTCTTAAGGACATGTAAACAACAACTATGACAAGTACAATAGTCTAAGGGGAGTATATGTATGGCCTCTCCAAACCCTGTAAGGAGATAAGATATATTGCCCTCTTACGGTTCAATGGTCACAGTCCAACAATCAGAAGCATCAAGTCTATCAATCATAAGTAGCAAGTATGTCAATCAAAGGATTAAGTGGATCAATCACAAATATCAAGTATCTCAATCACAAGTATCAAACACTTGTCAGAACCATTTCTCATCAACACAATATCACTTGCCAGAATTATTTTTCAACGGATTTCCCACCGGCATACTATTATTCGTCGGAACCATTTCCCATTGACATATTATCACTTGCCGAAATCATTTTCCATCGGCTTTGAATAATGTCACTTGTCATAACCATTTCTCATTGGCATAATCACCATATATCTCATCAAAATATATCAAAATCAATGCAAAATGGCAATTTCACACCCTACGGAGGAGACAATAACTCAAGCTATTCAAGTTCACAATAATGTCATCAAAACATTCCATCAATCAACAAATTAGGATCAATATCAAGTAATTTCACAAAACACAACTATCAACACATTATCTTTTTCATTTAATCCAGTTTTTATTCGTTAAGATCATCAACTGGAGTAATTGAACCCATCACCTCATTTCCATTATTCCCCAACACATACAATAAAGGAAAATACAAGATTCTACAAGTTTTACAAGGTTTAGAAGTTCACTTGCCTTAATTCAATCAAAAATCAATCCGAGACTTGAGTTTTTTCTTTTGGATCAATGTCCAAAGCCACACAATATAATCAAACAATTATTCGTAACAAGATTTTAGAAATAACAACACTTATATCACACTCTTTGAAAAATGGGTCAAATCAACTCAAAAATATAATTATGAAAATTGAGGTTTGAATTCAAAAATCTTTACTTGAAAATGTTACCAAGGCATTTTGAACTCATTGGTGAAAATCATTTCAAAAAAAGAGTTAAAATCACTTCACAATCACCATTTTACCTTGGAACTCAAGTTCTTGAAAACCTTGACAATTGTCAGTCAAAAATCTCAATTTTGATGTTAAAATAACAAGATTCACAAAGGATAAAAGGGTCACAAAGATGCATGATGGTGCTATGCATGATTTAGCACAAGAAATCTCTTTAAAATTGCCTCCAAAGATTTTTCAAAACTCAAAATGGATAAAACCTTAAAATTGCAGGCCAAAACCCTCTTAGGTATCGCAAAAGCAAACATTAGTTCACTTTCGCGACCATCGCAAAAGCGGCCACCTAACGCTAAAGTGATCTTGCAAAAGATGTGGCCTATCGCTCACAACCCGACCTTTGTTGAAGCGAAGGTTGCGAAAACGACCAGGTGTTCGCGAAAGTGAGGCTCATGAAAGCGAACAGCCTATCGCTAATGCGAAACATGAGATATTAGAAAATTCAACCAACTCTCAATTCATCTAAAGAACCATCGGGATTCGTTTGAAATTCGTGCACACAAACCAGATATACTACATGACTAAACTCAATGTTCCAAACTCGATGGAACTATCAAAACATGAATATGAGATTTCCTTGACCCGAAATTCGTAAAAAATACAAGAAATGAACATAACGTCTAAAAAGATCAAATCAAGCTCGGGACTTCTTAAAATTCAACCAAGACCTCCTTTAGGCCTAAAATCATCCCCCGAATCCAACAGAATGTCAAAATTCTGATCTGAGCATTCGAACCCCGAATGTTCACCAAAGTCAATCCAAAGGCTAAAATCTTGCCAATTTCCAACTTAGGACCTCAAATAAAAAAGACTCCGAATCTAAAACTGCCAACTCTCGCTAAACCAATTTCCACATTTCAGGACTAATGAAATTGACGGAATTTCATTCCTAGACTCGAAACTTCAAAAGATACTGAAAATCACTTCTTAACAACTTTAGTCTTTCAAACTTCCAAAATTTTCATAATTCACAACTTTTATCTCAAAGCTCGAAATAAAATTTTAAACTCATTCAGAAACGACTTGGATCCAATATCAAAAGGGGTAAAATGGTAATTTTATGAAAATTTCCAATAATTACCTTTTAGATAATTACACATAAATAAGTCAAAAAACTCACAAGTTAAAATTAGAGTAGGATTATATGTCATAAGTGGTAAACCCATTCAAATTGACTCTCAGAGATCCAAAGGCCTTAAAATGAAAACCTTGTCACCTAATGTTCACATCATCAAATATCATTTGAAAACTAGTCAAACATTTGTTAATGCTCGTTTTAAAATAGGACAACGTGGCCTAGCGTCAATGAAGTGAATGAAAACTTTAAAATTTTGGATTCAAATCCCAACAGAGCACAAAAATGTTGTTATTTCTTCCTATCTACCTAACCCTTAGTTGACAAAGTTTGTCAGTACTTGTGTTGCTGCCTGATAATGAGAAATAAAGTACATATACTCAGTGGAATAACCGAAATGTGCCTAACCTAAGACACTATTTTTGTAAGCAAATATATAAAAGAGGAACAACCAAATGGCATGGACATTTCAAGATCAACCTTCGTGGCATAGACATGCCAAGGTATTAATTTGCTTCCCAAGGCCTAATGTCTCCAATGATTTACATACCTCCAGCACACTAGAAAAACTAAACTCTTTGAAACACAAGTAGATCAGCATCACATCATCTTAGAAATCTCTTTTAAACACAGATTTAGCATCAAGACATACAATGAAATCCTAGCAACCCACAAATGAAATAGGCATCAGTAAGGAATGTGATTGATGGATTAGAATCATGATCAAGCTTCTAAGTGTAAATGATAATAGGTAGTCTAATGCACAAAGCATCCCACATTAGCAGAGTTCGGAAAAAAGTCGCATTCCACAGGGCATAATGTGGACAGTCTATCCTAATACAAACATTAGTAACCAAAGCATCCCACATTAGTAGAATTCGGAGAAGGGGCCACATCCAAAAAGGTGTAATTTGGACAGTCTACCCTAATATAAGCATTACAGAGAAAGATTATACCTAAACAAAGAAAATGGAAAAATAGAAGCATCCCACATTAGTAGAGTTCGAAGAAGGGCCACACCCCGAAAGGTATAATGTGGACAGTCTACTCTACCTTAATGCAAGCATTAGTAACCAAAGCATCCTGCATTAGCAGAGTCCGGAGAAAGGATTACACCCCCAAAGGGTGTAATGTGGACAATCTACCCTAATACAAGCATTAGTAGACCTAAAACAAGGCAAATGGAAAAAGTAGAATGGGGTGAGGTCAAAAAAGGGCCACCCAAAAAAGTGTAATATGGACAGTCTATACTAATACAAGCATTAGTAACCAAAGCATTCCACATTAGTAGAGCACGAGAAAGGACTACACCCCAAAGGAAATGTGGAAAATGGAAAAACAAGATAGGAGGCTCGAACTCTCTACCTCAGGATTACCCAGAAGCTATGAGACCTACGCGCTAGCCAACTGCGCCACCACCCCTGTTGTGGCAAGTAACCCACACATTATTTTAAAACCAACATACAAAACCAAACAAATCTTTCACACAAAATAATAGAAAATGCAAGTTTTATATTCTAGTTTTGACAGGTAAAGTTAACATCTTAGCAACATAATAAAGTCTAGTAAAATAACTATCAAATCCTCAAAATGAATATTTTCCATTAAGATCCATATATGACATACATATATGATATATGTATACCATTAACATCTTCTGCTAATTTTTGTTCCCAGGGGCAGCATGGGAAAAACCATAAGGTGACACCATAGTCATCCTGCAAAACATAAATAACTTTTCAGTTTAGAAACAAGTTACGCAGAATTAGTAATGTAGATATTAATTATATTGGTACTCTTCGTAATGTGAAGAAATGGAATATATATATATATACAGTAGTAATATACGAATTAACAATTTGAGGATTTTCAGTAGTTTAATTAGTTGGTTATTTTTATATTTCACCCGGTTGATACGGGTTATTCCAGAATTAACAATTAATCCTGAAATATTCAACAACGTAGAAGGATAATACAAATATGTATGAAAAGAAGAATTAAAATATATTACTATACTTTAGAAAGTTGTAGAGAAAGGATTTTAAAAAAGTACTAATTAATGTTGTATGGACTTTTCAAATTGACATATATTAGAAAGAGCACTCAAAGTTTAAAAGCTAATTAATAGAAAGACCGTCAAAATAGACTAGAGGAAAGGAATCGTTTTCTAGCTCTTTAAAAAATATTCTTTGCAAATTTATTTTTATATTTTATATTTTTTACGAGAGATCTTCATTTTTACACCTAGGATATTTTCATTATTTTTTTACATATAAGGGAACTGAAAAAGACGGACAATTTTCTTTTATTCAAATTATTAAAAAGCTATTGCAAAAAATAAATAAATTACTATAAAAGGACAGGAAATTTCATTTTCTCACGACTTCTAGAGAGACTACTAAAAAAAACACATTATTAATACAAACTTGATTGTGAAGATATATGATTTTTAGGTTTAATATGACAATGTCAATTACTAATTTGGTTCATAATTAGGCATGTAATTTAATTAAGACTCTCTTTAAAGAACAATATAACTTCTTGCAATTTAGTTTGGTAAAGGTTACCCTTTATATTGCCTAAAATCTATTTGACCTCTCAAACTATTATATTTGATCATTTGTTTAACTTAAAGATTAATTTGAGAACAAAAACTAACACCTTCTTGAGTTTCTAAGATGAAGTTTATAACTTAAAAGCTTAAATAGGCTTACATACATAAAACAAAATTGATATTTGAAAAAAAAATAAAAAATCAACAGGAATATTTGAATGTATGAGATTACGTTTAGATATGCATTTAATTTTTTTAAAAATAGAAAAATAGATGAACACCAACCTCTCTTGTCGCTTCTCCAAGAATCTAACTGAGCTTGTTGCCAATGGCACATCTACATGTAACAAAAACCAACATATTAAAATCATTAATCAAATTTTAATTTCAAAGGAGAAGGGAAAGAATGTTTAACCTTCGCTTTAGGTTTTCACAACCAATTGTTGTTTTGACGATTCTGCGAACTTTAGAATTCCATCCACCTATGTATACAATATATAATTTAGAAATCACAATTATATATAACCAATTCAAAAGTAAAGGAAATAGATCAAGGAGCAATGTCACTCCGGCCATCGAAAACTGCAACTTTTTCGTTGTAGAAAATACTCAGAGGCGCAATTTTTATGGCGCCGAATCTCGAAGGGAAAAACCTAATTAATAAAATCAACACAAAGATCAATCGATGAGTATTTTCATTATCGAAAGCATTAACCGAGTTAATGCTAACGTAATATGTGTTTGCCAACGTACTCGTATATTTTAATTTTTTTCATGTTCTTTTTACGAGAGATCCTCATTTTTAACACATAAGAGATCTTCATTTTTCACACATAAGAAATCTAAGAAAATATGTTTTTCTTATAAATTATAAGACAGCTATTGCCAATTTTTTTTTTATGCAAGAAATCTCATTTCTTCAAACTTCTACCGTGAGAACTTAAAAAAAGCACTAATACACTGATCACGATAAATTATTTATTTCTTTCCTTTATTTATTCTTCTCTTAATTCCTAAAATATAATTAATTAAGTATTCTCATGAAGGAACAACACTTCTCTTAATTCGTTTTTGGTAAAGATTACCCTTTATATTTACATACAAATTACTCTATATCTTTTCAAACTATTTACTCATTTATTGACGTTAGGATTAATTTGGAGAAAAAATTGAAGGTTATGGTAAACTAGATTTGAGAGTTTAAGTAGCCATTTCGACATAAAAAATGTGATGTTGGACAAAAAAATGTTAGAAAAGGGTATTAGAAAATAGTAATTGAATTTGAATATCTTTTAAATAACTTGAAAACATAGAAATTTTGGGAGTGAAAAAAAACGCACCTCTCTTTTCGATTCACCAAAACTCCAAGCATAAAGTTTCTCCTTGCCAAATCTAGAGCTGTATACAACAAAAACCAACACATTGTTAAAATAATTTGAAGATGCGCAAAATATTAATCAAATTTAATTTACAAATGAGAAGGAAAAGAAAATTGTTTAACCTCCACTTATTGTTTCCACGGAGAATTGTTTTTTAGATGAAATTGCATCCCTTTCTACGAACTTTAGAATATTTTCCGCCTACGTTTACAACAAATAATTCAAAAATCACAATTATGTGCAATCAATTCAACAGTGAAACAAAACTAATCAGAATGTCATTTGATTAATAAAAACCTTCTCACTGGAGACATCAAAAATTGCAATCTTCCCATCGTAGAAAATAGTCAAAGATGCAACTTTAATGCCATTTTCCGAGTCACAGTCAAGTCTGGTTAACACAATCAACACAAAAATTAATCCATCGATATTTTCATTGTCTAAAGCATTAACCAAGTCAATGTAGGCATTGCACTTACTTAAAAAAAAATACCCTGTTAGCTTTGAAAATGTTTTGTGTAATGAAGGCTACTACTAATAGAGCATAGGCACTTTACGACTAATGTAACTATATACGTAATTTAATATAAAATAATATTATCTATTTTAACTAAAAAAAAAATTGTTTGTTAAAAAGATTACCTTTATATCTCCTAACATTATCATTTATATCTTCTTGTCAAACTAATTGATCATTTATTGAAGTTAAGATTAATTTGAAGAAAAATAATTAATATTATTTTTTATCTTTTAAATTCAAGCTTATGATAAACTAAATTTGAAAGGTATAAGTAGGCGTTCCCACATTAAAAAAGAGAGGAAGAAAGTGATATTTGACAAAACAAAACTTATAAAGGATATTAGGAGGTATGAAGTTGAATTTAGATATGTATTTAATTAACTTGATTTTTTTTTAAAAAAAATTCACCTTGTTTTTGGCTTCTCTGAGAATCTAAGCAAGGAGTTTCTCCTCGCCAATGATAAATCTACATACAGCAAAAATCAACACATTACTGAAATAATTTGAAAATGAACAAAACATTATACAAATTTAATTTTTATAGGATAAGGAAAAGAAAAATGTTTAACCTCTACTGTTTGACGAAAAGGCATCCCTAACTTTCGACCTTTCTGCAAACTTTAGAATATCATGCGCCTACATTCACAACAAATAGTCAGTAATCACAATCACATGAAGCAATGAAAAGGCGAAAGAAAACAAATTAGGGATTAATGACATTTGATTGATACAAACCTTGTTACTAGAGACATTGAAATTTGTCGTCATTCCATTGTAGGAGATAGTCAAAAGTGCAATTTCCATGCCATTTTTTGAGCCACCACAAAGCCTAATTAATAAAATCAACACAAAGATCAATCGATGGGTTTTTCATTGTCTAAAGCATTAATCGAGTTAATGCAGACGTTGTATATGTTTGTCAACTTTTTTATATCTTTAAAATTTGATATTCTTTTTAGGAGAGATCTTCATTTTTAACATATAAGAGATCTTTATTTTTATTTTTACATATAAGACATTTAAAAATAATATTTTCTTCTTTTAAATTATAAGAAACTATTATAAAAAAAAATCATGATACATTGTTTATTTCTTTTCTTTATTTATTCTTCTTGGCTTTGCAGAAATATGATTTCTAGGTTTGCTATGGCAACGTGAATTGCTAAGTTAATTCCTGATAAAATATAATTTAATTAAGTACTCTATTTAAGGAAAGATTACCCGTTATATTTTCATAAAAATACTGTCTTTTAAAATTATTAACTCATTTATTGAAGTTAGGATTAATTTGGAGAAAAATTTGAAGATTATGGTAAAGTAAATTTGAGAGGTTAAGTAGGTGTTCGTACATAAAAAAAATGTGACGTTGGACAAAAAATGTGAGAAAGAGGTATTAGAAAATATGAATATTTGAATATGCATTTAAATTATAACTTGAAAACAGAGAAATTTTGAAAGTGAAAAAAATTTACCTCTCTTTTCGCATCTCCCAGAAACCAAGCATCTGTTGATCTATATGTAACAAAAACCAACACATTAACAAAAACCAACACACTATAAAAATACGTGAGATATTTCAGAACGTTGTCCATGTTGAAATTTAAACAAATTCCATTGAGGTATTAGAATGATTATCCTATTTATCATGTTATAATTGATATTTGCAGATCCGTGTTGAAGAAGTTCAGACATAAAAAAATAAAAAAAATGTGATATTTGACAAAATAAAAGTTAGAAGGGGAATTAGGAAGTATAAATTTGTATAATGTTTTGTTCTAAGTGAGGAGTTTCTCCTCGCCAATGGTAGATCTACATGCAACAAAAATCAACACATTACTGAAATAATTTGAAAATGAACAAAACATTATACAAATTAATTTGCGAAGGAGAAGGAAAAGAAAAATGTTTAACCTTCACTTAATGTTTTCACATATAATTGGTTTTTTGGCGGAATGACATTCTTAATTTTTAAATTCTCTGCAAACTTTAGAATATCCTTCGCCTACATACACAACGAATAATTTAGAAATACAATTACGTGAAACCAATTAAAAAGTGAAAGAAAATAGATCGGAATCAATGACATTTGATTGATAAAAACCTTGTCGCTGGACACATTGAAATTTACAGCCTTTCCATTGCACCCAATAGTCAAAAGCACAATTTTCATGTCATTTTCCAAGCCACCACAAAGCCTAATTAATAAAATCAACACAAATATTAATCATTTTTTTTTTCATTCTCTGAAATACTAATTGAGTCACTGCAGATAATATATTTGCTCAAGATATCTCTATCCTTTTATAATTTTTTAAATATATATATATTTTTAGTGATAAATCTTTACTTTTACGCATAAGATATTTTTTGGGGAGGGAATTTTTTTTTGGCTAACTTGGCTGTGCAGAAATTTGATTCCTAGGTTTAATATGACAGTTAATTGCTAAGTTAATTCCTAATCATAAATATAGTTTAATTAAGTGCTCTCATTAAAGAACAATTCAACTTCTTTTAATTCTATTTGATAAAGATCACGTTTTATATCTTCAAAAATTACCTTTTAGTTTTCAAATCATTTAATCCTTTATTTAATTAGAAGCACCCTTTTACTATTCATATGCATTTAATTTGAAAGAAAAAATGAATATCAACCTCTCTTTTCGCTTCTCCAAGAATCTAAGTAAAGAGTTTCTCCTCGCCGCGGAGATATCTATGTCAAACAAACCACACAGTACTCTTCCACTTTTAATAAATAGTTTGAAGATGAAAATCAAGATTATTGAAACACTCATCAAATTCTCAAAAGAGAAGGTAAAGAAAAATGTTTACCTCGACTTTGTGTTTCCACAAACAACGGTTTTTTTGATGAAACGACATTCATAACTTTTGAGTTATGTGCAAACTTTATAATTTCCCTTGCCTAGATACACAACAAATTCAAAAATCACAATTACATGTAACCAATTCAATAATGAAAGAAAAAAGTTTTAAGATTAATGACATTCGATTGATAAAAATTAACCTTATCTCTCGAGACATTAAAAATCTCAACTGTTTCATCATAGATAATACTCAGCGTCACAATTTTTGTTGTTGCTCCAGCAGAAATTGCACTTTTCAGAACTTCATTGGGATGGTTCTTCCTAATCACATTATCAGTATCTACAAGAAAGTTTCACAAGGGAAAAAAATTAGAATTAATGTTAATTAATTGGATTTTCCCTTTGTAACTATTGATATACTTTGTATTGAGATAAATCAAACATATATGTATACTTACACGCATGAACATATACTCATTGATGAATTTTATATACCTAGTGCATTTTAATTTTACTTTCCTAAAATTTATTGTACTACGTTTAATGTTGTAGTGTTTTTTTTGTTTAGCTGTTATATCCTCTACGGTATTTAAACTAAATTCTAACTTAATATAACTCAAAAAATAAATTAAATTCTAAATTATAATTAGTTAAGCTAACGTTTAGTCAAAGATTCTGAAAGTATATTTTGACAATTTATCTTTAAATTTTGTTTGACATGAAATTTGATATGAAAATCTGATTTTTAAATATTAATTGGAACTTCCAATCACACTTTAATTTTTTTTCCAAATAAATACATGTTCAAGTACAATTTCCAAATAAGAAAATCACTTTTTTAATTTTTCAAATTTCAGCTTAAGAAAATATAGCCAAACGGGGCTAAAATTAGGACTGACACCAACGATGTTAAGTTGAGGGGAAAGGACCCTCCATCACGCGAATTGCACAAACAACGAATTTTGCGTGTGTTTTTAAATGGGGAACATCAACTAAAAACGACGATTAACCTTAAGGAATAATAGTATAGATTCTTGTCAAGTGTTTGGTTATAAAACTTCAAAATTCAATTTGAAGTTGAATCTCAAAATTGGAAAAAGAAGTGTTCTTAACGTGTTTGTTAACTACATCTTCATAAATCAAAAAACGTGTCATCTTCTCTCCTTTGCAAAAAATATAATCGAGGAAAGTTTATCTTCAAATTCAACTTTGTAAATCTAAATAAATCCAAAAAAAATATTTGAAATCTATTGTAAACTTCAGTTATTACATTCCAAGATCTTAAGCATGATGATCTTAAAGAAAGATGGTAAGGGAATATACCTGAAGACATTATCACAAATCAAAAGCGTTGATTCAAAAAATGTTTCTATCTCCTTTCTCTAGCCTTATGTTTCCACCAACGGCAGTAATGGAAATGTGCAAAGAAAATGTGTTAACCCTAATGGGTGAAAAAGATAAATTTATAGAGGTTTAAACTTAATCTGGTACGTCCATCAAGTAACCTATCTAATGATTAGATCGAGTCTTCATTAAACATTAATGATGTACTTTACATTAATTGGGCCACACATAAATAATAAGAAGTCTAACATTCTCCCACTTGGCCCAATAACCACATAATGCTAATATTTAAGAGGAAAATTCATAAATAGCAAAGAGATTAAAATTAATAAGACCCATCAGCTACAATTTACCTAATTTCGCTCCATAGCTATGGTTTCATTTGCTATGGGTATTTCTGTTTGTATAATTTGCTTGTCAATATACAAACAGAGTAAGTTGGTTAGTATAATCGCTTGTCAATATACAAAAAAAAGTAAGTATATACAAATTATGTATTTATACGTTCAGGAAATTTTTCAAAACTTATACAAATCAAATATATCAACATGATAATTATAAACAAGCTAGAGTAAGCATGTACAAATTTTGGATTTGTACAATTATGAACTAA
The DNA here is from genome assembly GCA_036250505.1 of Solanum acaule. Taxonomy (NCBI): domain Eukaryota; kingdom Viridiplantae; phylum Streptophyta; class Magnoliopsida; order Solanales; family Solanaceae; genus Solanum; species Solanum acaule. The sequence continues at coordinate 20,900 of JAJOOR010003063.1, forward strand.
ATTATACAAATTTTGAATTTATACAATTAGGAGTCGAATTATACAAAATTTAGACGTGGCCCGCGTGAATATGGTTATACATTAGTGGCGAAAAGTAATTTCTTCAAACTATTATTTGTTTGCTTAATTGCATAATTTTCCCAATATTTAGTGATACATTCATTAATTACGCATAAAACAAATTTGTTCTACATTAATATTCATCATAGATATCATAATATGACAAGCCGCAAATGTGAATTATGCCGGTTATACATAATAATATTATGCCACATACTCCCTTCCTTATACTACAAAACTAGTAATTTATCATACCAATTTCATAAAATATAAATATTAACAACAATAATATTTCATTGAGACTTTTTCAATAATATCTCAATACAATGATGTATACATATGTCACGATCTGAGTCTACATTCCGACTGAGATATGGTACCTACAACCACAAGTGATTCCAGGCTAATTTTTGGCTTAACATATCAGATATAACATATAAAACTAAGGCGGGAGCTTAAACATATTCTTGATATAAGATTGAATAGTGCAAGTCAATAGATCCAGAGACTACATTACTAATGTTTGAATAAAGCCTCTACCACTTAGAATGAAAATATAAGTATGTCGGGACATGACCTCAACTACCTCAAAACCAAAGATAACATAACAAAAGTTTAGAATTCTAAATTCATGGAGTCCCCAAATGATGAGGAGGGCTCACCAAATGCTAATTGAAAATGTTGCAACCTCACTAGCCACAAATTTAAATACGGGCGCCAAAATCTACATCATAAAAGAATGCAACACAAGGAAAAGTATGTGTCAATACATGGAATGTATTAAGTATACAAGGAACATGTAACAATTCACTAATTGAAGGAACTAGAAAGAAGTTAAAATTGGAAATAGTCATTTTTTTGGAAATAATAAAATCTGGAAAATTGTTAAGTATGTTAAGTTTGGGTTTTTGGTCAACTTGAAACGACCATAACTCATAGCTCAGGATGATTTAGGTGTGCTTTTAGATATCGTAGGAAAGATCTTGGAATTATCTTTCCAACGCCACCGATGTTGCGCGATTACGAGTTCGTATGAGTGAGTTATGTCCATTTGAAGTTGGGTTGTTCAATTAAGGAAAGTCTAAACCGGATTTTTGGAAGGGTATTTTAGTCTTTTCCTTTCCCAATTATTTTAGTCCATTTTTAGGAGTTTAATTGGGGTCAAATCAGAATTTGGTCAGTTTAGGAAATTGGAAATCTACGCTAGGGCTTGGAGAAAGGAGAAAAGAGGAGAAAAAAGGAGAAAAAGCAAGATTCGTCAAGAACGTTCAAGTTTGATTGTAGATTTCGCCAAGGATTCAATCCTACGAGGTATGTGAGTTCACATAGCGTTGGGTTCATTCACCCACGGGCCAAACATGTTTAATTCAGCGTGATTTTCGTCCTAAGAGGTTGAGAATTTGATATTCTTCGGTTGTGTTCTTGAATTGTTTTCATTCTTGAACTTATATGGGATTGATGGGTTTTCTTGAGATGTTTTAGCGATGTTATGAGTTGTTTCGAGTTAGATTCTAGTGTACATGTTTTGGGTATCTGAATCTAAGAAGATATTGAGAAAAGGAATCGAGTTTAATTAAATTAAGGTTAGAAATCAAGAAGAAAAATTTGTGAGATTGCACCTAGGGAGGGTCTGGCGCGGCGCGTCCCATCTGCGCTAGAGAGGCAAGGGTGGCGCACCAACAGTGTGCCCAAAACGAGCCTCAAAACTTTGGGGGCTAGCGCAGCGCGCCAGTAGTGCGGCAAAAATGAGTCTGAACTTTGAGGGCTGGCATGGCGCTCCAGCAGTGCGCCATGTCTGTCCACCCCAACCCGTTTTTCGTCGTTAGCCCATTTAAGTCCTTCTAAAGTGTAATAACACTTCCTCTTGATTTTAACTACTCTAAATGACTTCTAAACATCTAGAAATCATCCAGAAACAAGAATCATAACCTTGAATCCATAACTTCAAATTCAAGGAAAGTTAAGAGCCAAGTCTAGGAAGTTCTTAGAGTCTTTTCAAGAAGTCTTTTGCAAATGCTTTTAACTTTGTTTTAAGACTTAAAGTTCAAGTTGAGTAAAGAGTAAAAAGGTAAAGAATGAAGTTCATTTCTTCAAAGATTATAAGGGAACTAAGGTATTCCCAAGAGTTTAAAATGTTTTCTCATTTGAACGAGAAAGGGAAACATCAATTTCCAAGAAGAGCTTATAAGCTAAGTTTTGAGTAATTATCTCAAACCAAAGAAAGAAGTTTTGTTTTAAAAAAACATATGAGTTAAGTATATTTTGGGAGTAGTATTGAGCATCGATATGGGGATGCGAGTTCATAATAACTCAAGTCTCCATAAACCATGTAGCCATCATGGGTAGTAAAAGATCATACTTTTTAGATGATTCCTTAAATGTTTTTTTAGCAGAGACTAGTGGATCCACTTAGTTAAGGCGTTCTATATAATGGCAAAGTATATGATAGTTCTGGCAGCATGGGCAAGACGTTGTATCACCGCTTAGGCTCATAGTGGTGGTTGGCGGTTAGAGAAACTCCCACAAAAACTATAGTACTTTATTATATGAGTAAATTCAAGCTTGTTAGTGCATTTTCTTTAACGAACTAAATTGTTTTCTACTGTTTTAAAAAAATTCTATATATTGCATGTGTCTTTATATTGAGTTAAGTTGTTCATGAGTTGAGTAAAACCAAGGTAAGTGTTTTTTTCAGATTCCCTTCAAACTTATGTTTTGTTTAGTTTTCCCCTCGCATACTCGTATATTCAATGTATTGATACCATTTGGCCTACATCGTTGTTAAGAGGCAGACACAAGTAACCAAGATCAACATCCAGCGCCTTGTTGATCCAGTTGAACATTCAGAGTTTGTTGGTGAGCCTCCTTACTTTTCGAAGGGCTCATTTTTACATTGCTTTCTAGTATTTCAATTTTTAGGATGATCGAGGGTCTTGTCCCGACATCCCTCTTTATTTTAGAGGATTTATAGACGGATAGTTATAATTCTTTAGTCTTATTCATTTCAGTTGTATACGTTTAAGACTTGAGTTGCCAGTTTGGCTAAGTGATTATCTCTTAAGTTATTGCATGAGTTATGTTTCTTATGTTTAAGTCTTCCACTGAGTAAGTAAGCCAGGTCAAGGGTTCGCTTGGGGCCAGCAATGGTTCTCGAGTGCTAGTCCCACCCAGGGTGTAGGCTCGGGGGGTGACAAACTTGGTATCAAAGCACAAAGTTTAAGAGTCCTAGGGAGTCTATGAAGTCGTGTCTGTAGAGTCCTAGTTATCGGTGTGAAGCGCGCCATGTCAATAATTAGGAGGCTGCAGCACTTAGGAAATTTTCTCACTTCTTTCATACTCGTTTCGTGCGTTAGAGTTTGATCTCTAAAAAGTTTCTTTCTAATTCATGCTTGCGCGTGTTTTTCAGTTAATCATGCCTCCACAAAGAGTTGTCAGATGTCGTCTTGCTAGGCATAATGTTGAGGAGCAAGGGGTACCTAATGTACCTGACGTGCAACCCCAATGGGAAGTTACCAATGATGAGTTCAGGGAAGCGATAAGGATGCTAAGTCAAGCTGTGACTAACCAGGTTGGGCAACAAAGTGGGGCTCGACAAAAAGAGGTTGACACTTCGAGGATCCACGAGTTCTTGAGGATGGACCCTCCAAGTTTCACTGGTTCAAGCACTACTGAGGATCCATAGAACTTTATTGAGGAACTGCAAAAGGTATTTGATGTTATGCACGTTGCCGATACTGAGCGAGTTGAACTATCTTCATACCAATTGAAGAATGTTGCTAGGACTTGGTTTGACCAGTGGAAGAAGGGTAGAGCTGAGGGAGCACCACCTGTGAGTTGGGAATGTTTTGAGGAGGCCTTCTTGGGGTGTTTCTTTCCCCGAGATATGAGGGAGGCCAAGGTACGAGAGTTTCTTACACTTAAGCAAGATTTCCTAAGTGTTCATAAGTATGGGTTGAAATTCACCCAACTATCCCGTTATGCTCTGGAGATGGTTGCGGATATGAGGAATAAAATGAGTTTATTTGTGGCTGGGCTGTTTCGTCTGTCGAGTAAGAAAGGTAAAGCTACAATGCAAATAGGTGACATGGATATATCAAGGTTAATGGTATATGTGCAGCAGGTTGAGGAAGAAAAGCTGAGGGATAGGGAGGAGTTTAGAAATTGTAATGACCGGGTTCCGCCGTTATAGAAAATCCAACGGAGAAATATTTTTGGCCGAAAAACTTTTTCATAGTAACTTGAAATTTCCCAACCTAATCCAGATTTGGACAAAATTGGAGTTATTGAGGTGAAGGGAAATCTGGTAGCAATTTGGTGATCTAATTATGATTTTGATTACATAAGTAGTTAGATAATTCGTTAATGAATTCGTACGACTTTACATAATTAAATTCAGGTGAGTAGAACTTCCGGAATCGATCTTAGCGTGGACGATATTTTCTGAGCGTCGTTGGTTACATGTGTGTTGTGAAATGGGGGTCTTGGAATTATTATAATAGCTCACTGTTTCATGCAAGCCGCTTTGGCGGTGATTTTGGTCGCTCTGGTGGGGCTGCTGTAGCGGGGTTAGGGCCGTTGTAGCGGGGTAAGGGCCATTGTGGCGGGATAGACACGACTTAAAGTCGTAAATAAACCCCTAAATGTCTTTATTCTGCACTTTTCGGCTTTTGGAGCTAAGGAACAAACCCCAGGCGATTCTTGACAGTTTTCCACCATTCTTAAGGCTAAAGGTAAAATTTTAACTCTCCGAATCCATTTTTCGATCCATAGAACGTAATTGAATGGGTAAATATCGATGGGGGAGGGTTTTGATCTAAAATCTATGGTAGAAAAAGTCCTAATTTGGATACTTGGGATCATGGGTATGATCTAGAGTTGTTAGAATTGTTAGTAATCCGGGTAATTAGTGATTGTTTATTGATTCCCGTATTATATAGATTGTTTGTAGACCAAGAACAAGCGGAACGAATTTGGGTAGGTGGTGGTTGTGATTCTATGATTGTGTGATGCATGTTTGTCTTACTTCATTATGATACATGTATGTCTATGAATGTTGCATTATTGATCACACTTGTTGTACATGAAGAAATATGAATGATGAATGTCATGAATCATGACTGGATTGTATGATTATGAGAATGTACTTTGTGATTGTGGCTGGTTGAATGGATCATATGTTGCGTTCGGACATACTAACTTGGATCGGTTGCCACGTTCCGACATAAATATGGGATTGGTTGCCACGTTTCGGCATAAACATTGGATCAGGTACCACGTTTTGGTATGCTAACCTTTTGGGTTTGGGTTCCATGAGAGGACCAATGACTTGTCATAATTGTGTATCTTGAGAAATGTGAAGTTGTTTGTTGTTCGTAAATATTGATAATACTGTATATGTTCGATATATGCATGTGATTATATTGTTGTATTGACTTATGTATGTTGCACTTAATGGGATAGCCGTGTGATCCTACCAGTGCATTGTGGTTGTGTACTGATACTACACTTGCTCTTTCTTCGTTTAGTACAAGGTATCTTCAAGCGGCTATTGACACACCTAGTTTAGAAGATCAGTGATCACTTTTGAATTCAAGGGTGAGCTAGTTCTTCCAGGCTGCCATGAGTTCTCCGTTCGTCTATGTCCACATTTCGGACTTAGACTTTTCTAGTTAGTTATTGGTTCGTCAGTGTGGGTGCCAATTACGATGGTCTGGGTCGTGACAAAGTTGGTATTAGAGCCTATGTTCGTTGATCTCGATGTACCAAAATGAGTCTAGTAGAGTCTTGCGGAATGGTACGGGGACACCTTTACTTTTCTTCAAGAGGCTATAGGATTTTAGGAAATCTCTCTATTTTCTCTTATCTCCTTTTGTGCTATAACTTGATTCCAATTGGTATCTGGCGATTCAAATGAGTATCTAATCTTCTTTACCCTTCTGTCCGCATATGGTTAACACTAGATTCAACGGCGTCAGGCCCATAGCTCCCATCAATTCTCTAGCTGAGAAATCTGCAGCGAGAGGTCATGATCGAGGCAGGGGTAGAGAAAGAGCTAGGGGTAGAGGCCGAGGAAGAGTGGCGCCTACTAGATATGGGGTGCCGATCGGAAATGCTCCCCAAAATGAGGCCCCTCATGTGCATCATGAAGAGATAGAAGAGGATATTGAGGTTGAAAATGTTGAGAAGGTTGGACAAGAGGAAGAGGTGTAGGCTGAGACTACCGGTGCTCCTCCCATAGAACTAGTGTTAGCTTAACATATCATGTCATTCTTAAAAGGGCTGGTTGGTCCTGAAGTGTTTCCTTCCACTTAAGCAACTCAAGCTCCTACTAATCCCCCTTTTTCTAGCACTGCACCCAAGGTGGGTGGGACTGGAGGTAATGATGCCTTCTTCCATCCTTTGTTGGGTTCTGTTATGACTGGTAATGAGCATGAGATGTTGAGTAAGTTTTTGAAGCTAAAGCCTCCTGTATTTCTTGGTTCTGAGAATGAGGATGCTTATGAGTTTATCTTAGACTGCTATGAGAGGCTTCATAAGTTGGGAATTGTCCATCAGCATGGGGTTGAGTTCGTGACTTTTCAGCTTCAAGGTGAGGCTAAGCAGTGGTGGAGAGCTTATATGGAATGTAGATCTTCAACTTTAGCTCCACTCACGTGGACCCAATTTTATGCTTTTTTTTTAGAGAAATATGTGTCTAGGACTTTGAGAGATCGCAATAAGGATGAGTTTATAGCTTTGGAGCAAGGTGGTATGTTTGTGGCTGCTTATGAGGCCAAGTTCAATACGTTGTCTAAATATACTACTCAATCGGTGACTAGTGAGAATGAGATGATCAATTTATTTATTAGGGGACTAAATTCTGGATTGCAGGTATTATTGGTTCACATGACCTCTTCAGGGAGGAGCATTAATGAGGTAATATACTTTGTTAAGATAGTGGAGAGGGTGAGGCGAGACGGTCAGGCTAAGGCATTGGCTAAAGGGCCAAGAACTTAGGTAACTTTCAAGGTTCTTATTCTAAGGGGCCTGGAAGGCCAATGCTTGCAGCCAAGCCAATTCAGTCCGCTATGCCCGCATCTGCAGGTAACTACTCAGGAACTCCACCTCATAATTTGATTCAGGATAGCTAGGGAGTCGCGCCTTCAACAGGTGGCAGACCAACTTTTGATCGCACTTGCTACAATTATGGAGAACCAAGGCATATGAGGAGAGATTGTCCCCGCCCACGTATGTTGAATTCCGTGCAGCAGCAGACTAGAGCAGTAGTACCCGTGGGAAATGGTAATAATGGTAGAGGACATCCATAAGATGGGCGAGGAGGCAATCAACGAGGCCGTGAAGGTAGAGGAAATGGTAACGCATGCAGAGGTAACGTGCAACTAGGCAGGGAAGTCGCTTGACATGATGATAAGACTTAGTGTTACGCCTTTTCGGGTAAGAATGAGGTAAAGGCGTCTGACGTGGTGATCACATGTACTATTCTTATTTGTAACCGAATGGCTAATATGTTATTTGATTTGGGTTCTACTTATTCATATGTATCCGTGCGATTTTCCGCAGCTTTTGCTATGATTTGTGATATACTTGATGCCCCCATCCATGTTTCTACCCCAGTTGAAAAGTCTATCATAGTCACCCATGTATATCGTGTTTGTCCTATTTTGTTTATGGTTTTTCAAACTTGGGCTGATTTGGTGATATTTGATATAACTGACTTTGACATAATCTTAGGCATGACTTGGTTGTCCCCCTATTATGTTGTGCTTAATTGTAATACTAAGTCTGTAACTCTAGAAATTCCTGGAAGGGAAAAATTAAAATGGGAAGGGGTGTACAAGCCTAAGCAAGCTAAGATCATATCCTCCATTCGGGCTAGAAAATTGGTAGGGCAGGGTTGTTTGGCTTATTTGGCTCATATTAGGGATGTTGAGGTTGAGACTCGATCTATTGAGTCTATCCCTATGGTGTCAAAATTTAGAAAAGTGTTTCCTAATGACATGCCTGGTATGCCTCCGGATAGAGATATAGATTTATGCATTGATTTAGAACTTGGTACTTTCCCCATTTCTATCCCTCCATATTGCATGGCTTCGAAAGAATTAAGAGAGCTTAAGGCTCAAATCCAAGAGCTTCTTGATAAGGGATTTATTCGTCCTAGCGCTTCCCCATGGGATGCTCCTGTTTTGTTTGTTAAGAAAAATGATGGTAGTATGAGGATGTGTATAGATTACTAGCAATTGAATAGGGTCACTATTCGAAACAAGTACCTTTTGCCTCGAATAGATGATCTTTTTGACCAATTGCAAGGTGCATCAATTTTCTCCAAGATTGATCTAAGGTTTGGCTACCATCAATTGAAAATTAGGCCTAAGGATGTGCCCAAGACGACGTTTAGAACCCGCTATGGGCACTATTTGTTCCTAGTTATATCTTTTGGGTTGACTAATGCGCCTGCAACTTTCATGAGTTTGATGAATGGGGTGTTCAAACCATTCCTTGATTCATTTGTTATAGTCTTCATTGATAATATTTTGGTCTATTCGAAAAGTGAGGAAGAACATGCCGACCATTTTCGTATTGTTCTGGGTGTACTTGGAAAACAAAAGTTATATGCGAAATTCTCTAAGGGTGAATTTTGGATGACTTCGGTTGCATTTTTTGGGCATGTAGTTTCAAAAAAAGGGGTCATGGTATATCCCCAAAAGATTGAGGCGGTTAAAAATTGGGTTTGGCCTAGCTTTGTGACGGAAGTTAGGAGTTTTGTTGGGCTCGCTAGCTATTATCGCTGATTTGTGAAGAACTTTGCTTCTATTGCCACTCACTTGACAAATTTGACCAAAAAGGAGATACCATTTGAATGGACTGAAAAATGTGAGGAGAGCTTCCAAAAGTTCAAGACTCTCTTGACCACCGCACCTATTCTAGTGTTACCAATTGAAGGTAAAGATTTTATTATTTATTATGATGCTTCACATTCGTCATTCTGGTTTGGGCGTTGTGTTGATGTAGGATAAGAATTTTACAGCTTATGTCTCGAGTTAATTGAAGGTGCATGAGAGGAATTATCCAACACATGATTTGGAGTTGGCAGCGGTAGTGTTTGCTCTTAAGATCTGTCAACTTTATCTGTATGGTGTTAAGTGTGAGGTATTTACTGATCATCGTAGTTTGCAGCATGTGTTTACTTAAAATGATTTGATTTGAGACAGAGAAGGTGGATGGAGTTACTCAAGGATTATGATGTGACCATTCAATACCATTCGAGCAAGGCTAATGTGGTGGCAAACGCTTTGAGTTTTAAAACGGTGAGTATGGGAAGATTAGCTTTCTTGTGTGTATCCAAACAACCTTTGGCTAAGGAAATTCAAACCTTGGAGTCTAAGTTCATGCAGTTGGACATCTCAGAAAGAGGTGGGGTGTTAGCTAGCATTGAAGTGAGGGCCACATTCATTGAGGAGATCAAGGCCAAATAGTTTGAGGATAAGAATTTGGAGGAGCTTAGAAAGAAGATTGTGATTGTTAAGGCACAAGAGACCACTCTTGATGCGGAAGGTGTGCTCAATTTTAAAGGAAAAATCTGTGTTCCAAGAGTAGATGACTTGATTCAGAAAATGTTGGCAGAATCTCATGGTTCGCGATATTCTATTCATCCGGGGGTGACCAAGATATACCGAGATTTGAAGCTAATTTATTAGTGGCCGGGCATGAAGAAGGATATAGCGGAGTTTGTGGTTAAGTGTCAAAATTGCCAACAAGTGAAGTATGAACATCAAAGGCCTTCAGGTTTGCTTCAAAGAATGCCAATTTCGAAATGGAAGTGGGAATGAATAGCCATGGATTTCCTGATTGGTCTTCCCAAGACTTTGGGAACGTTTGATTCTATTTGGGTAGTGATTGATAGATTGACTAAGTCAGCCCATTTTATTCCGGTAAGAATAGATTATAATGCTGAACAATTGGCTAAGGTGTATGTGAAAGAGATAGTGAGGTTGCATGGGGTGCCCTTTTCTATCATCTCAGATCATGGTACGCAGTTTACCTCCAAGTTCTAGAGGAAATTACATGATGAATTAGGCACACAACTCAATTTTAGTATAGCCTTCCATCCGTAGATAGACAGACAATCGAAGAGGACTATTCAAGTGTTGGAAGACATGTTGAGGGAATTTGTGATTGATTTTGGAGGACATTGGGATAAGTTCTTACCTTTGTGTGAGTTCTCTTATAATAATAGTTATCACTCCAACATAGATATGACACCATTTGGGGCACTTTATAGGAGGGGATGTAGATCACCCATAGGTTGATTGGCTGGAGATGTGAAACATTTGGGGGTTGATTTAGTGAAAGATGCTCAAGACAAGGTGATAAGTATTCAAGCTAAGCTTTTAGCAACCCAGAGTAGACAGAAGATGTATGCAGATCATAAGGTAAGAGACATGGCGTTTCAAATCGGTGAAAATGTTCTTCTTAAGGTATCACCCATGAAAGGGGTGATGAGATTTGGCAAGAAAGTAAGCTAAGTCCGCAATACATTGGTCCCTTTGAGGTTCTTGAATGTGTAGGACCGGTGGCGTATGGATTGGCTTTACCTTCTATTTTATCAAGAGTTCATCCAATATTTCATGTGTCCACGTTGAAGAAATATCATGGTGACGGAGATTATATCATTAAGTAAGACTCAATTGTGTTAGACAAAGACCTCTAATATAAGGAGAAATCGATTGTAATTATTGATTGTGATGTGCGTAAGTTGAGGACCAAGGAGATTAAGTCCGTGAAAGTTCAATGGAAGCATTGGCCAGTTGAGGAAGCTACTTGGGAAACCGAGAGGGACATGCGAGACAAGTATCCCCAGTTGTTCGTCGATTCAGGTACTACTTCTTTCATTTTTTAGCTTGTTTTTCCTAAGTTTTTCACTCTTGTACGAGTGATGGGTATATTGGTAGCTATTGTAACGACTGGGAAAAAATTTGGGCCGAAAAACTTTTTCGTAGTAACTTGGAATTTCCCAGCCTAGTCCAGATTTGGACGAAATCCGAGTCATTGAGGTGTAGGGAAATCTGGTAGAAATTGGGTGATCTAATTATGATTTTGATTGCATGAGTTGTTAGATAAGTCGTTAAGGAATCCGTACGACTTTACAAAATTGAATTTGGGTGAGTAGAACTCCCGGAATTGATCTTAGCGTGAACGGTATTTTCTGAGCGTCGTTGCTTATAGGTGTGTTGTGAAATGGGAGTCTTGGAATTATTAAAATAGCTTACTGTTTCGTGCAAGCCGCTTTGGCGGTGATTTTGGTCGCTCTGGCGGGGTCGCTGTAGCGGAGTGGTGGTCGCTGTGGCTGGCCAGACGCGACTTAAAGTCGTAAATAAAACCCTAAACATCTTTATTCTGCACTTTTTGGTTTTTAGAGCTAAGGAACGAACCCCAGGTGATTCTTGACAATTTTCACCATTCTTAAGGCTAAAGGTAAGATTTTAACTCCCCGTATCCGTTTTTCGATCCGTAGAACATAATCAAATGGGTAAATATCGACGGGGGAGGGTTTTGATCTAGAAACTATGGTAGAAAAATCCCTAATTTGGATACTTGAGATCATGGGTATGATCTAGGGCTGTTAGAATTGTTAGTAATTCGGGTAAATAGTGATTGTTTATTGATTCCCGTATTATATTGATTGTTTGTAGACTAAAAACAAGCGGAACGAATTCGGAAAAGGGAAAGATCAAGTTTCTTAGGGTGTCAAGCTTGTTTCGAGGTAGGTGATGGTTGTGATTCTACGATTGTGTGATGCATGTTTGTCTTGCTTCATTATGATACATGTATGTATGTAAATGTTGCATTATTGATCACACTTGTTGTAAATAAGGTAATATGAATGATAAATGCCATGAATTATGACTTGATTGTATGATTATGAGAATGTACTTTGTGATTGTGATTGTGGCGTATTGAATGGATCGGGTGTTGCGTTCCGACACACTAACTTGGATCAGTTGCCACGTTTCGGCATAATTATGGGATCGATTGCCACGTTCCGGCATAAATATGGGATCGGTTGCCATGTTCCGGCATAGACATTGGATCGGGTACCACATTCCGATATGCTAACTGTTTGGTTTGGGTTCTATGAAAGGACCAATGACTTGTCATAATTGTATATCTTGAGAAATGTGAAGTTGTTCGTTGTTCAAAAATGTTGATAATATTGTATATGTTCGATATATGTATGTGATTGTATTATTGTATTGACTTATGTATGTTGTACTTAGTGGGATAACCGCCTGATCCTACCAGTACACCGTGGTTGTGTACTAATACTGCACTTGCTTTTTCTTTGTTGAGTACAGGACATCGTCAAGCAGCTATTGACAGATCTCATTTAGAAGATCATGATCAGTTCCGAATTCAAGGGTGAGCCAGTTCTTCCAGGCTTCCATGAGTTCTCCTTTCGTCTATGACCACATTTCAGACTTAGACTTTTCTAGTTAGTTATTCGTTCGTTAGTGTGGTTGCCAATCACGATGGTCTGGATCGTGGCAGAAATAAGAAGGCTAAGACAGGGAGTGAATCCGGGCAACAAAGAGGTAATGTGAACCGTTCGTCCTTTCAACAAAAGCAAAAGGGACCTGCTCTATCATCTGCTAGTGCAGCTGCGCCCAAAAACAAATGTGAGTATAATAGTCAGAATTCCCAACACTTCAGAGCTAGGCCTGCATAGTCTCAAGGTAGTGTGGCTCAAGAAGGAAACTAGGCTCCTGCATGTGCTAAGTATGGTAGAACCCACCCGGGTAAGTGTCGCGATGGCTCCACAGATTGTTTCAAGTATGGACAAGAGGGTCATTTCATGAAAGAATTCCCTAAGAACCGGCAAGGTAATGAGAATCAGGGCAATAGAGCCCAGTTTTCATCAGTTGCTCCACCAGACAGGGCTTCACATAGAGGAGCTACTTCCGGTACTGGCGGTGGAGCAAGCCGCCTTTATGCGATCACTAATCGCCAAGAGTAGGAGAACTCTCTGAATGTTGTCCATGGTATGATCAAAGTCTTTACTCTTGGTGTTTATGCTTTGCTAGACCCATGAGCAAGTTTATCTTTTGTAACCCCTTATGTTGCAAATAATTTTAATGTTCTTCCTGAGAAACTCTGTGAACCCTTTTGTGTTTTAACATCTATTGGGGAGTCTATTCTAGCAAAACGAGTCTATCGTGATTGTGTTAAATCCATCAATCACAAGAACACCATGGATGGTTTAATTGAGTTAGACATGGTAGATTTTGATGTCATTCTAGGTATAGACTAGCTTCATGCTTGTTATGCCTCCATTGATTGTAGAACTCGAGTTGTTAAGTTCAAAATTTCTAATGAGCCAGTTATAGAGTGGAGTAGTAGTTCAACGGTGCCTAAGGGTCATTTCATTTCATACTTAAAGGCAAGAAAGTTAGTTTCCAAAGGGTGTGTCTATCACTTAGTTCGAGTTAATGACTCTAGTGTTGATATACCTCCTATTCAGTCAGTTTCAGTAGTAAAAGAGTTTCCAGAAGTCTTTCCAGATGATCTACCCGGAGTCCCTCTTGAGAGAGATAGACTTCGGTATAGATGTTCTTCCAAGATAGTCTTCCTAAATCTATTCCGCCATATAGAATGACACCAACAGAGTTCAAAGAGCTTAAAGAACAGTTGTAAGATCTCCTTGATAAGGGATTTATTTGACCAAGTATCTCACCTTGGGGCGCTCCGGTCTTGTTTGTGAGAAGAAAGGATAGTTCCCTTAGGATGTGTATAGATTACTGTCAGTTGAAGAAGGTTACCATAAAAAACAAGTATCCTCTTCCAAGAATTGATGATTTTTTCGATTAGCTTCAGGGTGCTACTTGTTTCTCTAAGATAGATCTCAGATTATGCTACCATCTGTTGAAAGTAAGGGAGTGTGACATTCCAAAGACAATATTCAGGACCCGTTATAGCTATTATGAGTTTCTGGTCATGTCCTTTGGTTTGACCAATGCGCCTGCAACATTCATGGACCTTATGAATAGAGTATTCAAACCTTATTTAGATATGTTTGTTATCGTCTTCATTAATGACATACTAATCTATTCGAGGAATGAAGAAGATCATGCTAGTCATCTCAGAATAGTTTTCCAGACTCTAAAAGATAGAGAGTTGTATGCCAAGTTCTCTAAGTGTGAGTTTTGGCTTGAGTCTGTGGCATTCTTAGGCCACATTGTGTGTGGAGATGGAATTAAAGTTGATACCCAAAAAATAGAGGCAGTGCAGAATTGGCCTAGACCCACATCTCGAACCAATATTAGGAGTTTATTGGGTTTGGCTGGCTATTACAGAAGGTTCGTAGAGGGGTTCTTATCTATTTCATCCCCTTTGACCAAGTTAACTCAGAAAATAGTGAAATTTCAATGGTCTGAAGCTTATGAGAAAAACTTTCAGGAATTAAAAAAGAGGTTGACTACTGCCCCAACATTGGCCTTACCACAAGGTACGCAAGGCTTTGTTGTATATTGTGATGCGTCTAGAGTTAGTTTGGGTGTGTGTTAATGCAGAATGGGAAGGTTATAACTTATACCTCCAGACAGTTGAAAGTTCATGAGAGGAACTACCCAACCTATGATCTAGAGTTGGCTCCTGTAGTTTTTTCTTTGAAAATACAACGTCATTATCTTTATGATGTTCGTGTGGATATGTTCACTGATCACAAAAGCCTTCAATATGTGTTTACTCAGAAATAACTTAACCTTAGACAAATAAGGTGGTTGGAATTACTCAAGGATTATGACATGAATATTCTTTATCACCTAGGTAAGGCTAATGTTGTTGCTGATGCTTTGAGCAGGTTGTCTATGGGTAGTACCACCCATTTTGAGGAAGATAAGAAAGAGTTAGCAAGAGATGTCCATTGACTTGCACGCTTGGGAGAACGACTAATGGATCCCACAGAAGGAGGAACAGTAGTGATGAATGGGGCTGCATCATCATTAGTATCTGAAGTTAAAGAGAAGCAAGACCAAGACCCTATTTTGCTTGTATTGAAGGCAAATGTTCATAAGCAAAAAGTAATGGCTTTTGAACAAGGGGGAGATGGTGTATTGAGGTATCAAGGCAGATTGTGTGTACCAAGGGTGGATGAACTCCAAGACAGGATAATGGAAAAAGCTCATAGCTCTAGATATTCCATTCATCCGGGTTCCACAAAGATGTATCGCGATTTGAGAGAAGTTTATTGGTGGAGTAGTATGAAGAAGGGCATTGCAGTGTTTGTTGCTAAGTGTCCGAATTGCCAACAAGTTAAAGTAGAGCACCAAAGGCCCGGTGGTATGGCTCAGAATATAGAACTTCTGGAATAGAAGTGGGAGATGATTAATAAGGACTTCATCACAGATTTACCAAGGTCTTGCAGGCAACATGATTCAATTTGGGTGATTATTGATAGAATGACAAAATCGGCCTAGTTTTGGCTGGTAAAGACTACCCATTCAGCAGAAAATAATGCTAAGCTATATATTCAAGAGGTGGTAAGACTTCATGGAGTTTCGGTCTCCATTATTTCAGACAAAGGTGCGCAATTTACTGCACAGTTTTGGAAGTCATTCCAAAAAGGCTTGGGTTCAAAGGTGAACTTAAGTACTGCCTTTCATCCTCATACCAATGGGCAAGTAGAACGTACTATTCAGACCTTAGAGGATATGTTAAGGGCTTGTGTGATTGATTTCAAAGGTAATTTGGATGATCACCTACCTCTTATTGAATTTGCTTACAACAATAGTTACCACTCTAGCATCCAAATGGCCCCTTATGAAGCTCTTTATGGGAGAAGATGCAGATCTCCTATTAGATGGTTCGAAGTTGGTGAAGCTGGGTTAATAGGACCAGACTTAGTTCATCAAGCTATAGAGAAGGTGAAAGTCATTCAAGAGAGGTTGAAAACGGCGCAGAGTCGTCAGAAATCCTGCACTGATGTTAGGAGAAGGGAGTTAGAGTTTGAAGTAGATGATTGGGTATACTTAAAAGTATCACCCATGAAAGGAGTTATGAGGTTTGGTAAGAAGGGGAAGCTTAGTCCCCAGTATATTGGTCCTTATAGGATATCCAAAAGGATTGGCAATGCAACTTATGAGTTAAAGCTACCCCAAGAGTTAGCATCGGTTCATCTGGTATATCATGTCTCCATGTTGAAGAAGTGCATGGGAGATTCTTCATTTATCATACCAACTAAAGATATTGGGATCAAGGATAGCTTATCTTATGAAGAGATTTCGGTTTAGATTCTAGATCGCCAAGTTCGCAAGTTGAGGACTAAGGAAGTAGCATCAGTCAAAGTTCTTTGGAGGAAACAATTTGTTGGGTGAGCTACTTGAGAAGCTGAGGACGATATACACAAGAGATATCCACATCTCTTCGAATTCGGAGAAGTTCCAAATTAAGGTACTAATCCTTTTCTTGGCATTTTATTTATAAGTTGGCTTGTTGTGTTTGATTTGCTTGTTGGGTGTTTAAACTGCATGTTTGATGTTACGCCTTTAGCCTACTAAGGGTAAGCTCATTCGAGGACGAATGTTTTAAAGGGGGAGATATTGTACCATCTCGCTAATTGAAAGAACTAGAAAGAAGTTCAAATTGGAAATAGTCTTTTTTTTTTGGAAAGAATGAAATCTGGAAAATTGTTAAGTATGTTAAGTTTGGGTTTTTGGTCAACTTGAAACGACCATAACTACTAGCTCATGATGATTTAGTGTGCTTCCAGATACCGTAGGAAAGATCTTGGAATTAGCTTTCCAAGTCCGTCGAGTTTGAGTGATTCTGAGTTCGTATGAGTGAGTTATGACCATTTGAATTTGGGCTGTTCAATTAAGGAAAGTCTAAACCAGATTTTTGGAAGGGTATTTTAGTCTTTTCCTTTCCCAATTATTTTAGTCCATTTTTAGGAGTTTAATTGGGGTCAAATCATAATTTGGTCAGTTTAGGAAATTAGAAATCTACGCTAGGGCTTGGAGAAAGGAGAAAAGAGGAGAAAGAAGGAGAAAAAGCAAGATTCGTCAAGAACGTTCAAGTTTGATTGTGGATTTCACCAAGGATTCAATCCTACGAGGTATGTGAGTTCACATAGTGTTGGGTTCATTCACCCACACGCCAAACATGTTTAATTCAGCGTGATGTTCGACCTAAAAGGTTGAGAATTTGATGTTCTTGGGATGTGTTCTTGAATTGTTTTCATTCTTGAACTTATATGGGATTGATAGGTTTTCTTGAGATGTTTTAGCGATGTTAGGAGTTGGTTCTAGTTAGATTCTAGTGTACATGTTTTGGGTATCTGAATGAATCTAAGAAGATATTGAGAAAATGAATCGAGTTTAATTAAATTAAAGTCAGAAATCGAGAAGAAAAATTCGTGAGAATGCACCTGGGGAGGATATGGCGTGGCGCGCCAGCAGTGTGCCCAAAACGAGCCTCAGAACTTTGGGGGCTAGCGCGACGCGCTAGCAGTGCACCATAAATGAGTCTCTGAACTATGAGGGCTGGCGTGCGCCAGGTCTGTCCGCCCCAACTCGTTTTTCGTCGTTTAGCCCGTTTAAGTCCTTCTAAAGTGTACTAACACTTCCTATTGATTTTAACTACTGTAAATGACTTCTAAACATCTAAAAATCATCCAGATAATAGGAATAATAACCTTGAATCCTAACTTCAAATTCAAGGAAAGTTAAGAGCCAAGTCTAGGAAGTTCTTAGAGTCTTTTCAAGAAGTCTTTTGCAAATGCTTTTAAATTTATTTTAAGACTTAAAGTTCAAGTTGAGTAAAGAGTAAAAAGGTAAAGAATGAAGTTCATTTCTTCAAAGATTATAAGGGAACTAAGTATTCCCAAGAGTTTAAAATGTTTTCACATATGAACAAGGAAAGGAAACACCAATTTCCAAGAAAAGCTTTTAAGCTAAGTTTTGAGTAATTATCTCAAACCAAAGAGAGAAGTTTTGTTTTATAAAAACATATGAGCTAAGTATATTTTGGGAGTAGTTTTGAGCACCGATATGGGGATGCGAGTTCATAATAACTCAAGTCTTCGTAAACCACGTAGCCATCATGGGTAGTAAAGGATCATACTTTTTAGATGATTCCTTAAGTGCCTTTTTTAGCAGAGACTAGTGGATCCACTTAGTGAAGGCGTTCTATATGACGGCAAAATATAGGACAGTTCTGGCAGCATGGGCAAGACGTTGTATCACTATTTAGGCTCATAGTGGTGGTTGTTGGTTAGAGAAATTCCCACATAAACTATATTACTTTATTATATCAGTAATTTTGAGTTTGTTATTGCATTTCTTTAACTAACTTAATTGTTTCTTTTACTGTTTTAAAGGCTTTCTATATGTTGCAAGTGTTTTATTTATTTGTATTGAGTTAAGTTGTTCATGAGTTGAGTAAAGCCAAGGTAAGTGTTTCTTTCAGATTCCCTTTAAGCTTATGTTATGTTTAGTTTTCCTCTCACATACTCGTACATTCAATGTATTAATACCATTTGGCCTGCATCGTTGTTATCATGCAGACACAAGTAACCAGGATCAACATCTAGCGCCTCGTTGATCCAGTTGAGCACTCAGAGTCTGTTGGTAAGCTTCCTTGCTTTTCGGAGGGCTCCTTTTTACATTGCTTTCTAGTATTTCAGTTGTTAGGATGATCGGGGGTCTTGTCCTGACATCCCTCTTTGTTCTAGAGGCTTCATAGACGGATAGTTATAGTTCTTTAGTCTTATTCATTTCAGATGTATACATTTAAGACTTGAGTTGCCAGTTTAGCTAAGTTATTATCTCTTAAGTTATTGCATGAGTTATGTTTCTTATGTTTAAGTCTTCCACTGAGTAAGTAAGTCAGGCCAAGGGTTCGCTTGAGGCTAACAATGGTTCTCGAGTGCCAGTGCCTCCCAGGGTGTAGGCTCGGGGCGTGACAAAACACTTATAACATAATTAAATTATAAGGCATATGTAGAAATATTGAACTATGGTTTCCAAAATCATAAACATAAAAAATGTATTGCAGAGAAAAAAGTCGGAGTTCGTGTATAAGTATCATTTAAACCTTCGTTCAGAAAAAAATAAATATATATATATATATATGAGGATGAGTCTAATCCATTTGCCTTACATGACCATATACATAACACAACATACTTAAAAAGTTTAACGCCCCGAGTCTACACTCTGGACGCGACTGACACTCGAGAACCACTGATGTCCTTAAGCAAACCCCTAGCCTGGCTCGACTCTCACCGGAAGACTTACTCATCAATAAATGAACTCAAAATGAAACTTTACTCAAAGTTTTTAAAAGAAATAACTCATAATGTATTAGAACAGTCACTGGCCAAGAAGGAAAGTCAAGTCTTAAACATTAATATTATTAATAATAGAAATGAAAAGACTCCTCAACTACTACTGTATATGAAGCCTCTATTAACTGAGATGAACGTCGGAACAAGACCCACAATATTCTAATAAACAAAGCTGAAATGTAAACTCAAGGTGGAACCCTCCGGACAGCAAGAAAGGTTACCAACTCTAGCTGGAACACGATGATGTTTGCGTATTCAAGACACAACTTCCAATTCAAGTGTCAACGATCGTACAATAGTAATATAACCCAACCAATGGGTTGGGGTCGAGTCCCAAGGGAGTGGTTCCTGAAAATTGATGGTTAAGCGCAAAATTGTTAAAGTTAACTATAGCTAAAAACATTATCGAGTAAAAACATACTAAGTCTAAAAGGGGTGACGCAATCGTCAATTATCAATGGGGGTTTGTAGTCAAGTAACAATTAAAAAACAGTGAAGTAATGAAATATGCGAATATGGATACGGGATTCTTGGGATGTGATAGGAATACGGGATAAACTAGACTATCGGGTACATGCTTTTGATAGTAAATTGTTGAACATTTGTGACTAGGCTAGACTATAGTGGGGGTAAATTCTCTTTCGAGCAACTTACCCCGAATCAACTCATTTCTCTCGAACACCGAGTTGCCGCATTAAGCATACCCTCCGCCTTAGCCCATTCACTCTCTTAAGCTGAATGTGTTGGAGAAAGACTAGGATTCACTCTCTCGAGCTGAACCCATGTCAACCCAATACCGCCAACTATCAATTTAGTAGTCTTAGTTTTATGACCTCTCTCTCGAGCAAGCCAAAAACACTAAGATGAAATCGTATTTGCAACTACAATCCCATTAAGTTCATACACAACTACTAAATGAAATCACATGTAAACAACAAATAAACCATCAACAAGCAAGACCCAACAGATAATCTAACCCATATTCACAAAATCACACCCCAAGAATTGGGGTTTTAGCTAGACATGTAAAAGAGGAAGAAAATGATACCAATCGAAGTAACATCAACTGGGTATGATTTATTTTCACTTCAAACGAGTCTAGGATGAAGATTCTTCAAGACCCACACCCAATTTCTTGGAGATGAGAACCTTCAAATCTTTAAAACTCAAGAACAAAGTCTCCAAAATGTAAAAAATGTTCTATTCTAAAACTTGATTCTAAAACAGCTTGATACTAAACTAAAGGTTTTAAATGGGTATTTATAGTTGTCAAAAAGTGTGTTGCGAAGAGTCACTCGGCGCGGTTAGTCAGGATCGCCGATGCAGTCGGCGATCCCCCCTTTGGTCTGCTTTATCGCCTTTCAGCTCTTGCGTTAAGCATCTTTGCATTCTGGATCATTGGGCGGTATAGTACTGCTTTGCAGAACTGCTTGGCGACCCGCTGACTGCTCTATTTCATCGCCAACTTGATCTTTCCCTTCAGGGCTCAGCACACTGGAATAAAAGGCGAGATTGTAGGCCTTTCGGCGACTCGCCTAATGGATTAGGTGATCGTCAAGCCGTCTTTTCTTCCTTTTTTTAGCCACTTTGTTCCTTTTTTTTCTCGATAGCGTCCATGCTTTGTCTCTCAATTCAAATACTTGAAACTTAAAGGTTTACATCAGATATTGAGACACAATATACATTTGAGGACACTAATTCTATATAAATAAAAAGCCTTAAATGAGTCCAAATCATGGACTCATCACACGACTGGATCAACAAAGCACCGGTTGATGATCGTGATTACCTGCATTTGCATCATGAAAGATGCAGGACAAATGACATCAGTACATGAAATGTACGAGCATCTAAGGGGAACTCCAAAGTATAGACATATAGGCTTGAACTGGAAGGAAAAGAACATACTTACCTCATCTCAATTAAACTCAACTCAACACAATATAAAAGCAATGATAAAGATGCAATATAAAGAAAGCTTTTAAAATAGTAGGTAACAACTCAATGTATTTAATTATATAATAATAACTCAGTTTGTATGTAAAGATACAAAATTACTCAATTTGGGAGATTCTCTAACCGACAACCATCACTATGAGCTTTGTGATGATACAACGTCTCGCCCACGCTGCCAAAATGGTCCTATACATTGCCGGAGTACAAGACATCCTCAACTAAGTGGATCCACTAAGCTATGATCATAAAGCAATAAGAAATCATCTAAAAAGTATGACTTTTTCCATCCATGTTGGCTACATGGTTTATGAGGACATTGAGTTGTTTGAACTCGTCCCTATATCGGTGCTCATTACTACTCCCAAAATATACTCAGCTCATATGTTTAAAAATATTTCCTCATCCTCAACTTTGAGATTATTACTCAAAATATTCTCTTAAAAGAGATTATACTCAAAACTCCTCATGAACTCATTTGGAAATCAAGCTTTCCTCCTCATTTTAAATGTAAAGAGATTTTCTCTTGGGAATACTTAGTTCACATATATTCATTTTGAAAAAATGGAACTCAAATCTCATCATCCTCATACTCAAGTACTCAAGTCTTCAAACAAGTTTTAAAATATTGTAAAAGACTTCTCGTTGACTGGAAAGAACTCTCAAGACTTTACTCTTAACTTTACCTTGAATTTGAATTAAGCATTCAAGGGTTCTGATTCATGTTGTGAAGGATCTCTTGATGTTTAGATGTAGTTTAGAGTAGTTAGAATCAGAAAAGAGTAAAAATATACTTTAAAAGAACTCAGACGAGACAACCGATAGAAAATAGAAGGGGAAGGCAACCCTGGTGCACTGAGTGGCGTGGGGTGCCAGCCCCTAAACTACATAACACATTTCCTAGCGCACTACTTGCGCGGTGCGCCAGCCCCCTGCTCAGAATTTTTCTGACGAATTTTCTTCTTTGATTTTACGCCCTAATTCACCTAGAATTGAATGGTTTCTTCCAAACTCTCCTAGATTTAATTACCCAACATTAGTAAACGAAAATCCACTCATAAACAACCCTCAAACTCCTATTCATTTTAAAAAACTCATCAAAATCTCAATAATCAAGATTTACGAATGAAACTTCAAGAACTAATCAAGAATCTCAATACATGGATTGTCATGGACGAAATTAACTCAAGAAACTCATGATTGGAGTGTGGGTGAACGAACCCATCATTATGAACAAATTACATACCTCTTAGGGATCAAACCCTTGGCAAAATTCCTTGACAAATCTTAAGAATATTGACGAATGCCTAGAACCTTCCCTCTTTTCTCTTCTTAAACTCCTCTCAAAACCCTAAGAGTATTTCAGGATTGTGAAAACTGAACCAAATCAGTTTAGACCCCTAAAACATTACTAAAAATGTTTAAAGCTGATGGGATAAGGAAAAGACCAAAATACCCCTCATTAATTCGGATAAATTTCCTTAACTGGATAGGCTAACTTCAAACGAACATATATCCCTCATCTGAACTCGAAACTTAGCAAAATCTGTGGCGTTGGAAAGAGGATTCAAATAACTTTCATTTGATATCATATAGTCCACCTAACTTGTCACGCTCCGAGCCTACGCCCTGGATGTGACTGG
Organism: Solanum acaule; assembly: GCA_036250505.1. Classification (NCBI taxonomy): domain Eukaryota; kingdom Viridiplantae; phylum Streptophyta; class Magnoliopsida; order Solanales; family Solanaceae; genus Solanum; species Solanum acaule. The sequence continues at coordinate 43,895 of JAJOOR010003063.1, forward strand.
CACTTGAGAACCATTGCTGGCCCAAAGCGAACCCTTGGCCCGACTAACTACTCAGCGGAAGACTTAACTAACATGAAATAGTCTCAAAACATAAACTCATGCAGAATGTCTTAAAAGAGACATTTAAATGGCTAAAGAGGCAACTCAAGTCTTTAAAGCATTAACAACTGAAGATGAAAAGACTCATGAACTACTGTCTATCTATATATGGAGCCTCTAATACTATGAGGGATGTCGGGACAAGATCCCCGATCATCCTAGAAACTGAAATAACTGAAACATAACAAAAAAGGATCCTCCTGAAAATAAGGAGGCTTACCAATAACTCTGAAGCTCAACTAGATCAGCGAAGTGCTGGATACTGATCCTGGTTACCTATATCTACATCGTAAAAAATGCAGGCCAAATGGCGTCAGTACATGGAATGTACGAGAATGTGAGGAGAATTCTAAAACAAGCTATAAGATTGAAAGGGAACTGAAGAAACTTACCTTGTCTCAACTCAACTTATTTCAGTATAAAGCAGTAATAAAGATGCAGTTTAAAGAAAATCTTTAAAACATGTAGATTCAGTGCATTGAAAAATACAATAGTAACTTAGTTTTGTATATGAAAATACAAGTAACTTTGTGGGAGATTTTCTAACCGATAACCATCACTATGAGCTATGTGATGATACAACGTCTCGTTGATGCTGTCATAACTGTCCTATACTTTGTCGGGGTAAAGGACTACTCACTATGTGGATCCACTAGTCTATGCTAAAAACATTAAGGAATCATCTAAAAAGTATGACCCTTTCTACCCACGTTGGCTACATGGTTTATGGAGACTTTGAGTTATTTGAACTCGTCTCCATATCGGTGCTCAATATTACTCCCAAAATGTAACTAGCTCATATGTTTAAAAACATGACTTTCTTTATGGTTTGAGATTATTACTCAAAAATCTATCTCTTAAAAGAGATGGTACTCAGAACTGCTTATGAAAACTCTTTTGGAAATCGGTGTTTCCTCTCATCTTAAATGTGAAAACATTTACTCTTTTGAAATACTTAGGTCCATATATCATTTTAAAGAAAATGAACTCAACTCTACTCTTCCTCAAACTCAATGCTTAAGTCTTAAACAAGTTTAAAAGATTTGTAAAAGACTTCTTAAAATGACTCGAAGAACTCTCAAGACTTAACTCTTAACTCTACCTTGAATTTGAATTATGAATTCAAGGTTATGATTTGCGATAGGAAGGATATCGTGATGATTAAAAGTGTGTTTAGATAGTAAATCATGAGAAATGGTCGAAAAACACTGCGTGGGGAGCAAGACCGCGACGTGGAGTTGAATTTAAATATTTGGTCATGAAATAATTTTTAAACAGTGGAGTCTAAGTCTTCTCTGCGATGCGGAGAGAAAATTTGTTCACTGGGGGAGAAGTCCGCGACGCAGACTTGTCAGCCAGATTCTTCCCGACTTTTTCTTCCTCATTTTCTAACCCAAATTCGCCTAGATACGAATGGTTTCTTTCCCAATCACTTAGAATCGAATACCCAACAATAGTACACAAGAATCTACTAAAAAACAACCTTAAAACTCATACGATTATCTCAAGAACTCATCAAAACCTCAACAATCAAGATTAGGAAAAAAACTTCAATAAAACTCATCAAGAACTCAAATCCTTAGCGCGTGGGTGAACAAAATTACGCTGAAATAATCATGATTGGCGCGTGGGTGAACGAACCCAATGCTATGTGAACTCACATACCTCTTTAGGGATAAACCCTTGGCGAAACGACCTTTGATTCTGCAAAGAAATCTCCAAGAACGCCTTGACTTTTCTCCTATTTTCTCCTCTTGAACTCTTTTCTCTAAAACCCTAACATAATTTAGGATTGTGTAAACTAAATCAAATCAGTTTAGACCCCTAATTAATTACTAATAACGTTTTAAGTTGAAGGGGTAAGGAAAAGACCAAAATACCTCTCATAAATTTGGGTAACTTTCCTTAACTGGACAGACTGACTTTAAACATGCATATCTCCCTCAGCCAAAACTCGAAACTTAGCAATCTTGGTGGAATTGGAAAGAGGATTAAATACATTTCATTTGATATCTTATGGCCACCTAACTCATCATGTATCGAAAGTTATGGTCGTTTGAAGTTGATCCAAAACTCACAACTTAAGCATAGCTTGCAAAATTCTCAATTTAGCTTTTTCCAAATTAGTTCTTTCTAAATCTAACTATTTCTAAGGCGGGATGTTACAATTTAAGTCTTAAAGAATTTAACAAGTAACTCAGTCAGTCATATTAGTAAGCATAAGTCAGTCACATAGTTAGTAAGGCATATAAGTAAGTTACATTAGGTAGTTATTGAGTCACATAAGTTAGACTTAAAGAATTTTACAAGCCACATTACATTAGTTAGTAGTCACATTAGGAATAAAGGAGAAAAAAATAAAAAATTACATTAGTAAGTAGTAAGTACTCGCATTAGTTAGTATAAGTCACATTACATTGTTAATAGTCAAATTAGAAATAAAGAAGAAACAATAAAAAGTGACAGTAAAAAAAACAAGGTAAGTACTCACATTAGTTAGTATAAGTCACATTACATTAGTTAGTAGTCACATTGAGAATAAAGGAGAAACAATTAAAAAGTATCAGTCAAACAAACAAGGTAAGTACTCACATTAGTGTAATGTTAGTTAGTAAGTACTCACATTAGTGTAAGGTTAGTTAGTAAGTACTCACATTAGTGTAAGGTTAGTAAGTCACATTACATTAGTTAGTCCTCACATTAGAAATAAAGGAGAAAAAATCAAAAGTGACAATCAAACAAGGTAAGTCAAACAAGGACGGTTTATGTTAGTTAAGTATTTGAGCTAATTACATAATACTAATTAATAGATGAACTAAGTAAAATAATATTAAACTGTCACAACCCGAGCCTACACCCTGGATGTGACCGGCACTCGAGAACCTTTGTTGGTCCCCAAGCGAACCCTCATCCTGGCTAAATAAAAGCGGAAGACTAACTCGAGCATACAAAGCTTAAAAACTGAATAAAAATTCATGAAGCTCAATTACAAAGCTTTAACTCAAATGAAAAACTCTGAATAAAAATAAATTATTCAACTCGCCATAAAATAGGAAAATTAAGTCTTTAAAACATTTAATAAAATACATGAATAGACATTCTGAAACTCCACACTCTATCTATAAGCCTCTAAATAACAAAGATGGAAGTCGGGACAAGACCCATGACCTCCTAACAACTGATATAAGTGAAATTAAAAGTGGAACCCTCCAAAAGCAAGGAGGCTCACCATAGCTAACTCGAACTCTATATGGTATCAACGAAGCTCATGTTGATGACCCAGAATACCTGTATCTGCATCATTTGATGCAAGCCAAATGGCTCAGTATGTGGAATGTACGAGCATGTAAGGGGAATTCTAAAACATAAACATAAGCTTGAACTTGATAAAAAGAAAACATACTTACCTCTTTTCAAACTTACTCAACTCAAGGAATACTCAAGGATACTCAAAACTACTCAAACTTACTCAACTCAGAAGTACTCCAGGATAAGATACTCAACTCAGTGAAACTCAACAATAAGGTACTCGACAGAATGAAGCACAGGTCAACTCAAGATACTTCACTCAAGATACTCAACTCGAAATACTCAACTCATGATACTCAAGGATAAAGCAATAGTAAAAGATGCAATATATATGGAAGGCTTTAAAATTGTAGATAGCAACTCAATGTATTGAAAAATACAATAATACTCAGTGTGTATATAAAAATACAATATAACTCTGTGGGAGTTTCTCTAATCGACAACCATCACTATGAACTATGTGATGATACAACGTCTCGCCCATGCTGCCAGAACTGTCCTATACTTTTCCAAGGTATAAGACCTCTCAACTAAGTGGATCCACTAGTCTGTGCTAAAAATCACTAAGGAATCATTTAAAAAGTATGACCCTTTCTACCCACGTCGGCTACATAGCTTATGGAGACTTGAGTTAGCTGAACTCGTCCCCATATCGGTGCTCAATACTACTTCTAAAATATACTTAGCTCATATGTTTTAAAAACATAGCTCTTTTTGTGGTTTGAGATTATTACTCAAAATCTTTCCCCAAAAAGAGATGTTACTCAACTGCTCAAAACTCTTTTGGAAATCTCAGTTTCCTTCTTTTTTAAATGTGAAAACATTTACTCTTGGGAATACTTAGTTCCCATATATCATTTTAAGGAAAATGAACTCTACTCTTTCTCAACTCAAGTGCTCAAGTCTTAAAACAATTTTAGAAAAAGTTGTAAAAGACTTCACAAAATAGGGTTCATGCCGAATGATGGACGTGACAGACTCAATTCAAGATTTTCAATAACCATACAAAGAACTCGATACTTGAAACTCAACAACTTCAATGATACTACTCATTTCAAGAATGCTCAACTCATAAGGTTCATACGAAATTATGGGCATGAACAACTCAACTCAAAGACTCAATGATACTCCTCATCTCAAGATTTCTCGACTCATATGGTTCATGTGGAATTATGGGAATGAACTATTCAACTTAATGACTTCATGGATAACATGTAATAGTTCCATGATTAGGAATATAATCACAAAAGGGTTAGGAACTCAATACTCAAGACTTAGATTTTGAATATACTACTCCTCTCAAAGGTACTCAATTTATGAAGTTCATGCAGATTTTTTGGGCATGAACGACTCGACTCGAGGGTTTACATAACAAGATGGAACTCATGTATGCGACTCTTCTCATTCTTATACTTACTTCCTCAAAACTTAGCTCAAATCGATAGTTGATCTCAAAGGATTCACAATTGAACTCAAAGATTTTCTTGAACTCTACTCTTAACTCTCTCTTGAATGCGAATTATGAATTCAAGAGCTATGGTTCATGCTATGAAGGATATCGTGATGATAAAGTAGACTCATGAATACATTCTCATAATCACTTGCTCTAGTCTTGAAACAAGTTACTGGAAGTTGTGGAAGACTCGACAAAAGGACTCAAAGGGACTTTCTTAGAATATTCGAAAGAATTCTCAAAACTTAACTCTTAACTCTACCTTGAATTTGAATTTGAATTATTAATTCAAGGTTATGATCATGTTATGAATGATTTCTAGGTGTTTAGAAGTAGCTTAGAGTAGTTAGAATCGAAAAGGAGTGAAAGTACCCTTTGAAAGAACTCAAACAGAGCAACCGATTGCAAACTGGACGGGGGAGGCAACCCTAGCGCTCTGAGTGGCGTGGAGCACCAACCCCTAAACTTCAGAACATGATTTACGGCGCACTGGCTGGCGTGACGCGCCAGGCCCCAACCCAGAAAGCCCGACGAATTTCTTTGCTCATTTTCTCACCCTAACTTGCCTAAAATCGAACGGTTTCTTCCCCAATCACTTGGATTCGATTACTTAACATAAGTACACTCTAATATATTCAACTACAGCCCTCAAAACACTCACTTTCATCTCAAAAATCATTACAACCACAACACAAAAATATTTAGGATGAACTTCAAGAACACTTCTTAAGAACTCATCTAGGACTCTAATATTTCAACTTCAAGAATGAAACTTCGCGGAAAATAACATGATTGGCATGTGGGTGAACAAACCAACAGTATGGAAGCTTACATACCTCTTAGGGATTAAACCCATGGTGAAAATCCGCAACATAACGCAAGACTCTCGACAAACGCTTTGATCCTCTCCTCTTTTCTCCTTTTTTCACCTCTTTTCTCTTCTTGAACTCTCAACTAAAACTCTAGGCGTATTTTAGGATTATAAAACTGAACATAACAGGATTAGACCCGTAAAACCTTACTAAAAACGAACTAAATCTGTTTTGGTAAGGAAAAGACCAAAATATCCCTCACTATTTTCGGGTAACTTTCCTTAACTGGACAACTTAACTTCAAAATGACATATCTCACTCATCTGAACTCGAAACTTAGCAAACTCAGTGGCGTTGGAAAGATAATTCAAAGATCTTTCATTTTCCATCTTATATCACACCTAAATCATCCTGTACTAAGATTTATGGTCGTTTGGAGTTAACCCAAAACTCATAACTTAAACATAACTTGCAAAAAATCAGATTTTGCTATTTCCAATTTAGTTCTTTTTGGAAATCAAGGTGCTACATCTAGTGACCTTAACACTAAAGAAATTTTTAATTCCTTGATAAATCTCACTAACTACGAAGAATGGTTCAAGTCTCAGTTCGAAAATATTTTTGCGGTGTTACATAAACAGGTGGTCCTAGCTAATTATACACTACTAATTAACAATTGAGTTGGGTAAATTAAGATTAGACAAGTGGTCCTACCTAACTGCACAGAATGTAATTAATATCAACTATCAATTATATACTTGTCTAGTTCTTATGGACCAATCTAACTATACAAAATAAATAGTCATAAAGAAAGGGAATAAAAACATGAAGAAAGGGGATAAACACATAAAGAAATGGAATAAAGACATAAAGAAATGGAATAAAGACAGGGATGGAGACAATCGACAAAAGAAGAAGATAAAATATTCATAAATCACAGAAAATGACACTACAAAACCAACACATCTGAAACACAAACAACAAAATGCTTCTTTCACATAAAGGTGCACGAAACCGTACCAAATCCACATAAAATGACACTAAAGTAAAACCTTAGAAAATGAAAGAACAACCACAATTCATTTTTTAAGATAAATGCGAACAAACCTGTAACACCTCAGATCTCAAAACGAAGAAAATCTTAGTTCTCAAAAAATCTGGTGCCAGAACCGACGGAACAACCCACGGACCGTAGGTAGGGTTCCGGCATTAAGGCACAAACCTTTATAGTCTCTGATCCCACCCACGATCGACCAGTACGGTCCGTGGTTGGACCTACGGACCGTAAGTCTGACCGTAAGTGGGGGTCAGCAGCCACTAGAGGGAAAGTTTTATTGGGTCAACTTCAAATGGTCATAACCCTTAGAAAAAAAGGAACTAGGTGACCCATGACCTACTTAATGCTAGATAATTGAATCCTCTTTCCAAAGCCACTGAGTTTGCTAAAATTTGATCTCGAAGTAAAGAGTTATACTCGTTTTAGTGAAGCTATGTCGGGCAAACTTGACCGACGGACCCAAACGACGGACTATCGTTCCTTTCGTGGATGGGCTTCGCAAGAATTAAGTTAGGGTCATTTTTATCCTTTCCCTTATGCGTTGGACCCCTAAACTACGTCGTTGGACCCCTAAACTACGTAGTTTTGGCCAGTTTAAGCCTAGCAACTTAATTAGAACTCATCCTAGTCAACTCATTCTCCAAAAATTCATCAAGTTGAACGAAAAGAAGAAGAAAGAGTCAACCAATCCCTAGTCCAAGAACGCAACAAGTTTTCATCAGTTTCAGCCCCGAAATCAAAATATTTTTCCATGGAATTCATCATCAGGCATGTGGGATTTCACTAGTGGGTTCCTTTCGCCCCTTAGGTCCCTAGAATTCAGTCAGATTCTTGATTCCCTTATTATCAATTAGACCTAGGGTTTCTAGAATTTCAGCAGATTATTATGAATTTGTTACCATAATGTTCCTAATCAGATTATCATGATTTTAGCATGTTTTAGTATAAATTCCTTCCTAATGTCAGAACCCTAGCTATGTGTTTCTTTTAGTTCATGAATTGCACGAGCTAGGTCACTTTATTCAGTTATGCATACTCCACTTATAAATGTTTCATTATCAGTACATTAATGTTGCATTTTCAGTTAGCATGTCAGTATTTTGAGCTATCATAAATTACAGCATTTCAGTTATAAATTGCTAAATTAAATCTAATCAGTTTGGAGTAGACATAACACCGAATGGACTAGGGTCAGTCACCCGCAAGTCCCAGAACTACGTGCCCCATGGGTTGTAAGTCCTTTCTGTCGGCAACATTTTAGTGATCACTCCAGTCAGGCCTCTATACCTCTGGCAGGGTATATTGGGTCCTCTCGATGAGGCATATACATCGAACTTCACATTTAGCTCATGTGGTTTTATTTCGATTATTAGTAGCTCTCACAGTTCAGTCAGATTCTATTCCATTGACCATGTTATCAATATAGTTCAGTATTCAGTCTCAACATGTTATAAACTTGGTCATTGCATTTAGTTTGCTCATATTCAGTATTTTCAGTATCTTTATCATGTTCAAATTACATCCTTGCTATTTATGCTTTGGTTCAGTTATGTTAATGTGCAGTTTTATTCTATCATGCATGCTCAGTAACTTTTAAGTACTAATGCATACTCTGCACTACATCTTCTCGTGAAGTAGGTTCAGGTTCTCAGCTTCCAGATCACGCATAGATCGGTTACCGATCTTCAGTTCAGTAACATCAGTGGTGAGTCCTCATTCTTCGAGGGTGGTTGACATGATTGACTTTCTTGCTTTTAGTTTTAGTTTTTGCTAGATTTAGCTGGGGCATGTCCCAGCATTTCTAGTCAGTTAGAGGCTATTTTCAGACATAAATAGATTCTGCTTTAGTGTTAGAGTTTGACTTTTCAGTTGTATTCAAACTCTCAGTTTTTCATTTATTTCAATAATATATGGGTATTTCCCCATCATTTCAGTTTATTCATATGATTTAGCTTCCGCATAGTATTTATTGATTCAGTTTGCTTTAGTATGCTTATGATATGCCAGCAGGGTTAGCTTGGGATCACTCGTGATCCTAAGTCACGTGTCTACATCCAAGGGATAGCCTCGGGGAGTGACAAAACCCCTATAAATCACTATAAAAAGCATATTCTAGACAAAAGATTAAAGATACAAGTGAAAATCAAAACCCAACAACATCTTTCTTATTAGCTAGGAATGACAATACAAACAAAAATCAAACAAAAAATAAGATCTCGTAGATGAACACAGTAAAAGTGTGAGTACTTATGCCCAGGTCTGAGTGAATCCACCAAGAATAACGAAAACGAGCGAGTAGTTTACGTCTGATGAACTAGGATTTTTTTTGTGAGTTGAATGAAAGTAACGAGACTAGGGATTTCTTCTTTAGATTGTTAGAGAGTTTATTTGTGGGTAAATCAGGTAGGTTAAATGGGTTATGGGCAGATTTTGAAATTTGGGTTAAAAAATTGGTCAACCCAGATTGTGGCGTAGGATTGTGCCACGTGTACATAATGAGTGTTTGGTTATTGGGAGGGGAAAATGTGCACTAATTATTGGAAAGCAAGGGTTCTGATGGATGAAAAGTATGACGGAGGATATTGGCATATCATTTTTGAAAGTTTGAGAGGTATATTTGTCTTTTTTCCCAATTTTAAAAATTGGGATTCAAATCCCAACAAAGCACAAAAACGTTGTTATTTCTTCCCATCTACATAACCCTTAGTTGACAAAGTTTCTCATTACTCGTGTTGCTGCCTAATAATAAGAAATAACAGATACTCGGTGGAATAACCAAAATATGCCTAAACGTTATTTTTGTAAGAAAATTTATAAAAGAGGAATAGCCAAATGACATGGACGTTGAAGAATACACGCATTATATGTAATTTAATAATAATGTCACTTTAATTTTACCCAATCATCACATAATTCTGAAAAAACACATCTTATTCAAGATCAACCTTCGTGACATAGACATAACAATATATTAATTTGCTTCCCAAGGCCCAAAGTCTCCAATGATTTACATGCTTGCAGCACACAAGAGAAACTAATAGCATCAATACATACAATGAAATAAAATAGGAATCAACAAGGGATGTGATTAATGGATTAGAATCATGATCAAGCTTATAAATGCAAACGATAATATGTAGTCTCCTGCACAAAGCATCCCACGTCAGCACAGTTTGGAAAAGAGTCACACCTCAAAGGAAATGTAACGACCTGCTCTCGTCGTTATAGAAAATCCAATGGGGGAAAATTTGGGGCCGAAAAACTTTTTCGTAGTATTTAGATTTTCCCAACCTTGTCCATATTTGGACGAAATCGGAGTCATTGAGGTGTAGGGAAATCTGGTATCAAATAGGTGAATCATTTATGATTTTGATTACATGAGTAGTTAGGTAACTTGTTAAGGAATCCGTATGACTTTACAAAATTGAATTCGAGCGAGTAGAACTCCCAATATCGATCTTAGCGTAAAGGATATTTACTGAGAGTCGTGGGTTAGAGGTGTATTGTGAAATGGAAATTTTGGAATTCTTGAAATAGCTCTCTGTTTTGTTTTGGCATCTTTGGCGGGAACTTTTGCCGGTTTGGCATCACCGCTGTGGCGGAGTGGTGGCCGATGTGGCTGGCACGGCGTGAATTAAAGTCGTTAATAAACCCCTAAACGACCTCATTATGCACTTTTTGACTTTTTGAGCTAAGGGACGACCCCCAGGCGACTCCTACTTATTTTTCACCATTCTTAAGGCTAAAAGTAAACTTATCACTTACCGAATCCATTTTTTGATCTGTAGAACATTATAGATTCTATGGTGGAAACAACCCTAATTTGGATATTAGGATCATGGGTCTAATCTAAGGTTTTTAGAATTGTTAGTAATCCGGGTAATTAATGATTGTTTATTGATTCCCATATTATATTAATTGTTTGTAGACCAAGAACAAGCGGAACGAATTTGGAAAGGAAAGGATCATGTTTCTTAGGGTTTCAAGCTTGTTTCGAGGTAGGTGATGGTTGTGATTCTATGATTGTGTGATGTATGTTTGCTCTTGCTTCATTCTGGCACTTGTATATGTATGAATGTTGCAATGTTAATTATACTTGTTGTAAATGAGAGAGATAAATGATGATTGCCATGAAATCATGACTTAAATGTATGATCTTCATGATATACTTGTGATTGTGAGTGGTGTGTTGAATGGATCGGCTGTCATGTTCCGACATAACTAACTTGGATCGATTGCCACGTTCCGGCATAACTAACTTGGATCGGTTTCCATGTTCCAGCATAACTATGGGATTGGTTACCATGTTCCGGCATAATTATGGGATCGGATACAAGGTTTTGGTATGCTAACTGTTTGGGTTTGGGTTCCATGAGAGGACCAATGATTTGATATAAAATGTGAAGTTTTTTGTTGTTCGTAAATGATAATATTGTATATGTTGATATATATGCATGTGATTATAATGTTATCTTGATTTGCTTATGTTGCACTTAGTGAGACGCATGATCCTACCAGTACACTATGGTTGTGTACTGATACTGCACTTGCTCTTATTTTTGTTAAGTACAGGGCATCTTCAAGAGGCTACTAATAGACCTCGCCTAAGAGATCAATGATCGTCACTTCAAATTCAAGGGTGACCCAGTTCTTCCGAGTTTCCATGGAATTCTCTTTCGTCTATGTCCACCATTTTCGGACGTAGACATTTGTTTTAGTTAGTTCATTAGTTGGGGTTGTATCCCTTTCTTGTTTAGACTTGGTTCATTGTTAGATGTTTTGGTACATTGACTTTCAGATTCTAGGTTATTTCTTCCGCATTGTTACTTATTATTATTAGACTTTTTTTAGAGTTTATGGGAACTCTATTTTTAAATGCCTTAGTTTTTAGATTATTTGCTTGGTTTGGGTTGTAGTCGTGGTTCTCCCACAGGAGTGTTAATTTGGGTACCAATCACGACGGTTTGGGTCGTGACCAAGTTGGTATCAAAGCCTAGGTTTGTTGATCTCAATGTACCAAAATGAGTGTAGTAGAGTGTCACGGAACAATACGGGGACGCCTTTACTTTTCTTCGAGAGGCTATAGGACTTTAGGAAAACTCTCTACTTTCTCTTGTCTCCTTTCATGCTATGACTTGATTCCAATTGGTAATTGTTTATTCAAATTAGTATTTAATCTCCTTCACTCTTCTTTCCGCAGATGGTTAATACTAGATTCAGTGGCGTCAGGCCCATAGCTCCTGTCAATGCTCCGATTGAGGAATTTGCAGCGAGAGGTCGCGATAGAGGCAGGGATAGAAGAAAAGCTAGGGTAGAGGCCGTGGAAAAGTAGCGCCTGCTGAAAATGAGGTAACTATTGAGAATATTCATGTGAATAAGAACCCTCTTGTACATCATGAAGAGATAGAAGATGATGTTGAGGTTGACAATGTTGAGGAGGTTGGACAAGAGGAAGAGGTGCAGACTGAGGCTACATGTGTTCCTCCTTTGGATCCAGTGTTAGCTCAATAGATTATGTCGTTCTTGAAAGGATTGGCTGGTCCTGGAGTGCTTCCATCTGTTCAAGCAACTCAAGCTCCTACTAATCGTCATGTTGCTAGCACTACTCCCAAGGTGGGTGGGACTGGAGGTAATGATGCTTTTTTTCGTCCTTTGTTGGGTTCTGTTATGACTGGTAATGAACATGAAATGTTGACTAAGTTTCTGAAGCTAAAGCCTCCGGTGTTTCTTGGTTCTGAGAATGAGGATGCTTATGAGTTCATTCTGGATTGCTATGAGAGACTTCATAAATTGGGTATTGTTCATCAACATGGGGTTGAGTTTGTGTCCTTTCAACTTCAAGGTGAGGCCAAACAGTGGTGGAGAGCTTATATGGAGTGCAGACCTTCTACTTTACCTCCACTTACTTGGACCCAGTTTCATGCTCTATTCCTAGAAAAGTATGTGCCTAGAACTTTGAGGGATCGAAAGAAGGATGTGTTTATGGCTTTAAAGCAATGTGGTATGTCTGTGGCTACTTATGACAAGTTCCATGTTTTATCCAGATATGCTACGCAGTTGGTTACTACTGAGGAGGAGAGGATTCAGTTGTTTATTATGGGATTGAATTCTGAGTTGCAAGTAATATCTGTTCATATGACTTCTACAGGGAGGAGCTTCAATGAGGTAACAGACTATGTTAAGAAAGTGGAAGGGGTGAGGCGAGACAGTCAAGCTAAGGCATGGGCAAAATGGGCCAAGAACTCGGGTAACTTTCAAGGTTCTTATTCCAAGGGGTCCGAAAGACCAACACTTGCATCCAAGCCAATTCAGTCCGTTATTCCCGCCTCTACAGGTAGTTACTCGGAAACTCCATCTCATAATTTTTAGGATAGCCAGGGAGTCGCGCTTTTGATGGGCTGCAGACCATCTTTTGATCATACTTGTTATAACTGTGGAGAACCTGGGCATATAAGGAGAGATTGTCCCCATCCACATGTGTTAGATTCCGCACAACAGTAGTTTAGAGCAGTAGTACCCGCGGGGAATGCTAATAATGGTCGAGGGCATCCACAAGGTGGGCGAGGAGGTAATCAGTGAGGTCGTGGAGGTAGAGGAAATGGTAATGGTAACGGAAGTAGGGGTAACGCACAACCAAGTAGGGAAGTGGTTCGTCAAGATGATAGAGCTTAGTGTTATGCCTTTCCGTGCAAGAATGAGGCGGAGGCATCTGATGCGGTGATCAAAGGTACTATTCTTATCTGTGACAGGATGGCTAATGTGTTGTTTGATCCGAGTTCTACTTATTCATATGTATCCGTGAGATTTGCCTCAGATTTTGATATGATTTGTGATAATCTTGATACCCCTATTCGTTTTTCTACCCCAGTTGGAGAGTCAGTCATAGTTACCCATGTTTATCGTGTTTGTCCTATTTTGTTTATGATATTTCAAACTTGGGCTGATTTTGTGATTTTGGATATGATTGACTTTGACATAATCTTAGGCATGACTTGGTTGTCCCCCTATTATGATGTGTTTAATTGTAATACTAAGTCTGTAACTCTAGAAATTTCGGGAAGGGAAAAATTAGAGTGGGAAGGGGTGTACAAGCCTAAGCAAGCTAAGATTATATCCTCCATTGGGGCTAGTAAACTGGTAGAGCGGGGTTGTTTGGCTTATTTGTCTCATATTAGGGATGTTGAAATTGAGGCTCTATCCATTGAGTCTATTTATGTGGTGTCTGAATTTAGTGAAGTGTTTCCTAATGATTTGCCTGGTATGCCTCCGAATAGAGATATAGATTTTTGCATTGATTTAGAGTCTGGTATGCGTCCCATTTCTATCCTTCCATATCGTATGGCTCCGGCAAAATTAAGAGAGCTTAAGGCTCAAATCCAAGAACTTCTAGATAAAGGATTTATTCATCCTAGTGCTTCCTCATGGGGTGCTCCAGTTTTGTTTGTTAAGAAAAATGATGGTAGTATGAGAATGTGTATAGATTACCGGCAATTGAATAAGGTCACTATTCGAAATAAGTATCCCTTGCCTCGAATAGATGATCTTTTTGACCAATTGCAAGGTGCATCAATTTTCTCTAAGATTGATCTAAGATCTGGTTACCATCAATTGAAAATTAGGCCTGAGGATGTGCCCAAGACGACGTTTAGAACTCGATATGAGCATTATGAATTCCTAGTTATGTTGTTTGGTTTGACCAATGCGCCTGCAACTTTCATGAGTTTAATGAATGGGGTGTTCAAATCGTTCCTTGATTCATTTGTTATAGTATTTATTGATGATATTTTGGTCTGTTCGAAAGTGAGGAAGAGCATGCCGACCATCTTCGTAGTGTTTTGGGTGTTCTTGGGAAGCAAAAGTTATATGCTAAATTTTCTAAGTGTGAATTTTGGCAGACTTCGGTAGCATTTTTGGGACATGTAGTTTCAAAAGAAGGTGTAATGGTAGATCTTCAAAAGATTGAGGTGGTTAAGAATTGGGTCCGACCAAATTCTGTGACGGAAGTTAGGAGTTTTGTTGAGCTCGCTAGTTATTATCGTCGATTTGTGAAATTTTTTTCTTCCATTGCCACTCACTTGACCAATTTGACCAAAAAAGAGACATCATTTGAATGGACTGAAAAATATGAGAAGAGCTTTCAAAAGCTTAAGACTCTCTTGACCACTGCGCCTATTCTAGCATTGCCGGTTGAAGGTAAAGATTTTATTGTTTATTGTGATGCTTCACATTCTAGGTCAGGTGTTGTGTTGATGCATGATAAGAATGTTATAGCTTATGTCTCGCATCAATTGAAGGTGCATAAGAGGAATTATTCAACACATGATTTAGAGTTGGCAGCGATAGTGTTTGCTCTTAAGATCTGGCGGCATTACCTCTATGGTGTTAAGTGTGAAGTGTTTACTGATCATCGTAGTTTGCAGCATGTGTTCACTCAAAAGGATCTAAATGTGAGACAACGAATGTGGATGGAGCTACTTAAAGATTATGATGTGACCATTCAATACCATCCGGGCAAGGCTAATGTGGTGGCAGACGCTTTGAGTCAAAAGGCAGTAATTATGGGTAGTTTAGCTTGCTTAAGTGTAGTCAAGCGACCTTTGGCTAAAGAAATTCAGACCTTAGAGTCTAAGTTCATGCAATTGAGCATCTCAGAAAGAGGTGGGGTGCTAGCTAGTATTGAGGTAAGGGCTACGTCCATTGAAGAGATCAAGGCCAAACAATTTGAAGATGAGAATTTGGAGGAACTTAAGGAAAAGACTGAGATGGGTAAGGCACAAGAGACCACTCTTGATGCGGATGGTGTGCTAAATTTTAAGGGGAGAATATGTGTTCCTAGAGTAGATGACTTGATTGAGAAATTATTGGTAGAGTCTCAGGGTTTGCGATATTCTATTCATCCGGGTGTGACCAAGATGTATAGAGATCTTAAGCGAATTTATTGGTGGCCGGGCATGAAGAAAGACATAGCGGAGTTTGTGGCGAAATGTCAAAATTGTCAACAAGTGAAGTATGAACATAAAAGGTCTGCGTGTTTACTTCAAAGAATGCCAATTTTGAAATGGAAGTGGGAAAGAATAGCTATGGATTTTGTGGTTGATCTTCCCAAGACTTTGGGGAAGTTTGATTCTATTTGGGTAGTGGTTGATAGATTGACCAAGTCAGTCCATTTTATTCCAATAAAAATAGATTATAATGCTGAACAATTGGCTAAAGTTTATGTGAAAGAGATAGTGAGGTTGCATGGGGTGCCCCTCTCTATCATCTCAGACTGTGGTACCCAATTCACATCCAAGTTTTGGAGGAAATTGCTTGATGAATTGGGCACACAACTCACTTTTAGTACAACCTTTCATCCACAGACGGATGGACAATTGGAGAGGATTATTCAAGTAATGGAAGATATGTTGAGGGCATGCGTGACTGATTTTGGAGGACATTGGGATAAGCTCTTACCTTTTGTGTGAATTTTCTTATCATAATAGTTATCACTCCAGCATTGATATGGCACCATTTGAGGCATTATATGGGAGGGGATGTAAATCACCCATAGGATGGTTTAAGGCTGGAGATGTGAAACCATTGGGGGTTGATTTAGTGAAAGATGCTCAAGATAAGGTTAGGAGTATTCAAGCTAAGCTTCTAGCAGCCCAGAATAGACAAAAAAAATGCGGATCATAAGGTAACAGACATGGTGTTTCAATCCGGCGAAAATGTTCTTCTTAAGGTATCACCCATGAAAGGGGTGATGAGATTTGGTAAGAAGGGTAAGCGAAGTCCTAGATACAATGGTCCATTTGAAATTCTTGAATGTGTGGGACTAGTAGCATATAGATTGGCTTTACCTCCTAATTTATCAAGTGTTCATCCAGTATTTCATGTGTCCATGTTGAAGAGGTATCAAGGTGACGGGGATTATATAATTAAGTGGGACTCAATTGTGTTAGACAAGGACCTCCAATATGAGGAGGAACCGATTACAATTCTTGATCGTGATGTGTGCAAGTTGAGGACCAAGGAGAGTAAGTCTGTGAAAGTACAATAGAAGCATCCTCCAGTTGAGGAAGCTACTTGGGAGTCCAAGAGGGACATGCGAGTTCATCGAATCAGGTACTACTTCATTCCTTCCTTAGCCTACTTTTTCCTAAGTATTGTCACTCGGGGACGAGTGATGGGTAAATTGGTATCTATTGTAACGACCTGTTCCCGTCGTTATAGAAAAGTCAACTAGGAAAATTTGGGGCCGAAAAACTTTTTCGTAGTATTTGGATTTTCTCAACCTTGTCCAAATTTGGACGAAATTGGAGTCATTGAGGTGTAGGAAAATCTGGTAACAAATGGGTGAATCATTTATGATTTTGATTACATAAGTAGTTAGATAACTCGTTAAGGAATCCATATGACTTTACGGAATTGAATTTGGGAAAGTAGAACTCCCAAAATCGATCTTAACTTAAAGGATATTTACTGAGTGTCGTGGATTAGAGGTGTGTTGTGAAATGGGAATTTTGGAATTCTTGAAATAGCTCTCTATTTCATTTTGGCCGCTTTGGCATGGACTTTTGCCGTTTAGGCGTCGCCGTAGTGGCAGAGTGTTGGCCGCTGTGGCGGACCCGACGCAAAGTAAAGTCGTTAATAAACCCCTAAACGACCTCATTATGCATTTTTCGACTTTTTGAGCTAAGGAACGACCTCCAGGCGACTCCTACTCATTTTTCACCATTCTTGAGGCTAAATGTAAGCTTATCACTCCCCGAATCCATTTTTTGATCAGTAGAACGTAATAGAATGGGTGAATATTGATGGGGGAGGGTTTTATTATAGATTCTATGGTGGAAACAACCCTAATTTGGATATTAGGATCATGAGTTTGATCTAGGGTTCATAGAATTGTTAGTAATCCGGGTAATTAATGATTGTTTATTGATTCCCATATTATATTGATTGTTTGTAGACCAAGAACAAGCGGAACGAATCTGGAAAGGGAAGGATCATGTTTCTTAGGGTTTCAAGCTTATTTCGAGATAGGTGATGGTTGTGATTCTATGATTGTGTGATGTATGTTTGTTCTTGCTTCATTATGGTACTTGTATATGTATGAATGTTGCAGTGTTGATCACACTTGTTGTAAATGAGATAGATGAATAATGATTGCCATGAAATCATGACTTAAATGTATGATCTTGATGATATACTTGTGATTGTGATTGTGGTGTGTTGAATGGATCGGTTGCCACGTTCCGGCATAACTAACTTGGATCGGTTGTCACGTTCCGGCATAACTAACTTGGATTGGTTGCCACGTTCCAGCATAACTATAGGATCGATTGCCACGTTCCGGCATAATTATGGGATCGGATACCACATTTCGGTATGCTAACATTTTGGGTTTGGGTTCCATGAGAGGACCAATGATTTAATATAAAATGTGAAGTTGTTCGTTCTTCGTAAATGTTGATAATATTGTATATGTTGATATATATGCTTGTGATTAATGTTGTCTTGACTTGCTTATGTTGCACTTAGTGGGATAGCCGCGTGATCCTACCAGTACACTGTGGTTATGCACTGATACTGCACTTGCTCTTATTTTTGTTGAATACATGACATCTTCAAGTGGCTACTGACAGACCTCGCTTAGGAGATCAGTGATCGTCACTTCGAATTCAAGGGTGAGCTAGTTCTTCCGGGCTGCCATGGAATTCTCTTTCGTCTATGTCCACCATTTCCGGACTTAGACATTTGTTTTAGTTAGTTCATTAGTTGAGGTTGTATCCATTTCTTGTTTAGACTTGGTTCATTGTTAGATGTTTTGGTACATTGACTTTCAGGTTCTAGGTTATTTCTTCCGCATTGTTACTTATTATTGTTATACTTTTGTTAGAGTTTATGGGAACTCTATTTTTAAATGCCTTAGTTTTTAGATTATTTGCTTGGTTTGGGTTGTAGTAGTGGTTCTCCCACCGGAGTGTTAGTGTGGGTGTCAATCACGACAGTCTGGGTCGTGACAGGACATGCTATGGATAGTCTACCCTAATACAAGCCACACCCAAAAGGTGTAATTTGGACAGTCTACCTAATTCAAGCATTACTACAAGAGATTATACCTAAAACAAGGCAAATGGAAAAATAGAAACATCCCACACTAGCAGAGTTCGAAGAATGGGCCACACCCCTAAAGATGTAATATGAACAGTCTACCCTAATACAAGCATTAGTAACCAAACCCTTCCGCATTAGTAACCAAACCGTCCCGCATTAGCGAGTGATCTCCCCTAATACAAGGATTAGTATACCTAAAACAAGGCAAATGGAAAAATAAAATGGGGTGAGAGAGGCTCGAACTCTCGACCTCGGGATTACTCAGAAGCTATGAGACCTACGCGCTAGCCAACTTTGCGCCACCACCCCTGTTGTGGCTAATAACCCACACATTATTTTAAAACCAACATACAAAACCAAACAAATCTTTCACACAAAATAATTGAAAATGCAAGTTTTATATTCTAGTTTTTGACTAGTAATGTCAACATAGGCAACATAATAAAGTCTAGTAAAGTAACTACAAAATCCTCAAAATAAATATTTCCCATTAAGATCCATATATGATATATGTATACCATTAACATCTTATGTTAATTCTTGTTTCCAGGGCCAGCATGGGGAAAACCATAAGGTGACACCATAGTCATCCTGCAAAACATCAATGATTATTCTGTTTAGAAACAAGTTATGCAGAATTAATAATGTAGATATTAATTATATTGGTACTCTTCGTAATGTGAAGAAATGTAATATATATGTATATAGTAGTAATATACGAATTAACAATATTAGAATTGAGGATTCTTAGTAGTTCAATTAGTTGGTTATTTTTATATTTCACCTAGTTGATAAGGGTTATTCGAGAATTAACAATTAATCCTGAAATGTTCAACAACGTAGAAGGATAATACAAATATCTATGAAAAGAAGAATTAAAATATATTACTATACCATAGAAAGTTGTAGAGAAAGGGTTTTAAAAAAAAAAATTAATGTTGTATGGATTTTTCAAATTGACATATATTAGAAAGAGCACTCAAAGTTTAAAAGCTAATTAATAAAATGACAGTCATAATAGACTAGAGGAAAGGAATCGTTTTCTAGCTCTTTAAAAAAAAAATCTTTGCAAATTTATTTTTAAATTTTATATTCTTTTTACGAGAGATCTTCAATTTAAACCTACGATATTTTCATTATTTTTTACATGTAAGGAAACTGTAAAAGACGGACAATTTTCTTTTAATCAAATTATTAAAAAGCTATTGCAAAAAAAAAATTACTATAAAAGGACAAGAAATTTCATTTCCTCACGACTTCTAGAGAGACTACTAAAAAAAACACATAATTAATACAAACTTGATTGTGAAGAAATATGATTTTTAGGTTTAATATGACAATGTCAATTACTAATTTGGTTCATAATTAGGAATATAATTTAATTAAGACTCTCTTTAAAGGACAATATAACTTCTTGCAATTCAGTTTGGTAAAGGTTACCCTTTATATTGCCTAAAATTACTCTTTGACCTCTCAAACTATTATATTTGATCATTTGTTGAACTTAAAGATTAATTTGAGAACAAAAACTAATGATTCACCTTCTTGCTTTTCTAAAATGAAGTTTACAACTTAAAAGCTTAAATAGGCGTATATACATAAAACAAAATTGATATTTGAAAAAATCAAAAATCAAAAAGAATATTTGAATGTATGAGATTGCGTTTAGATATGCATTTAATTTTTAAAAAATAAAAAAAATAGATGAATACCAACCTCTCTTGTCGCTTCTCCAAGAATCTAACCGAGGATTTTCTCGTTGCTAATGGTACATCTACATGTAACAAAAACCAACATATTAAAATAATTCAAAGATGAACAAAAAATTAATCAAATTTTAATTTCAAAGTAGAATGGAAAGAAAATGTTTAACCTTCGCTTAAGGTTTTCACAACCAATTGTTGTTTTGACAATTCTGCGAACTTTAGAATTCCATCCACCTACGTATACAATATACAATTTAGTAATCGCAATTATATATAACTAATTCAAAAGTAAAGGAAATAGATCAATGACAGTTAATTGATAAAAACCTTGTCACTTCGGACATCGAAAACTACAACTTTTTCATTGTAGAAAATGCTCAGAGGCGCAATTTTTATGGCGCCGAATCTCGAAGGGCAAAACCTAATTAATAAAATCAACACACAGATCAATCGATGAGTATTTTCATTATCGAAAGCATTAGCCGAGTTAATGCAAACGTTATATGTGTTTGCCAACTTTCTTTATATTTTAAATTTTTTGAGGTTCTTTTTATTAGAGATCTTCATTTTTAACACATAAGAGGTCTTCATTTTTCACACATAAGAAATCTAAGAAAATATGTTTTTCTTATAAATTATAAGACAGCTACTGAATATTATTATTTTTTATAAAAGAGCAAGAGATCTCATTTCCTCGAACTTCTACGGCGAGAACTTAAACAAAAAACACTAATACACTGATCACGATAAATTATTTATTTCTTTCCTTTTTATTCTTCTAGAGGGAGAAGTTAATTCCTAATTAAAAATATAATTAATTAAGTATTCTCATGAAGGAACAACACTTCTCTTAATTCCTTTTTGGTAAAGATTACCCTTTATATTTTCATACAAATTACTCTAATCTTTTCAAACTATTTACTCATTTATTTAAGTTAGGATTAATTTGGAGAAAAAATTGAAGGTTATGGTAAACTAGATTTGAGAGGTTAAGTAGCCATTTGGACAGAAAAAATGTTAGAAAAGGGTATTAGAAAATAGTAATTAAATTTGAATATCTTTTAAAGAACTTGAAAACATAGAAATTTTGGGAGTGCAAAAAAACTCACCTTTCTTTTCGATTCGCCAAAACTCCAAGCATAAAGTTTCTCGTTGCCAAATGTAGATCTGTATGCAACAAAAACCAACACATTGTTAAAATAATTTGAAGATGAGCAAAATATTAATCAAATTTAATTTTCAAATGAGAAGGAAAAGAAAATTGTTTAACCTCCACTTAATGGTTCCACGGAGAATTGTTTTTTAGATGAAATTGCATCCCTTTCTACGAACTTTAGAATATTTTCCGCCTATGTTTACAACAAATAATTCAAAAATTACAATTATGTGTAATCAATTCAACAGTGAAACAAAACTAATCAGAATGTCATTTGATATAATAAAAACCTTCTCACTGGAGACATCAAAAACTGCAATATTTCCATCGTAGAAAATAGTCAAAGGTGCAACTTTAATGCCATTTTCCGAGTCACATTCAAGCCTGGTTAACACAATCAACACAAAAACTAATCTATCGATATTATATTAGAAGGATAATACAAATATGTATGAAAAGAAAAATTAAAATATATTACTATGCCTTAGAAAGTTGTAGAGAAAGAGCACTCAAAGTTTATTAAAATATAATAATTAATGTTGTATGGATTTTTCATATTGACATATATTACAAAGAGCATTCAAAATTTAAAAGCTATAAAAAAAAAAAAGTCATAATAGACTAGAGGGGAGGAATCATTTTCTAGTTCTTCACGATTTGGAAATTTTCATTTTTTATACCTAAGATACTTTCATTATTTTTATACTTAAAAGATCTGAAAAAGACAGATAATTTTCTTCTATTCAGACTTGATTGTGAAGACATATTCTTTTTAGGTTTACTATGACAACTTCAATTACTCTTGATCTTCTAAAACTATTTGATCATTTGTTGAACTTAAAGATCAATTTGAGAAGAATAACTAATAATTCACCTTCTTAATTTTCTAAAATGAAGTTATAACTTAAAAAGTTTTTTATAGGTCTACACAGACGCAAAAAAAATTGATATTTGAAAATAGAAAAATATTGAAAGGAATATTTGAAAGTATGACATTACGTTTAGATATGCATTTAACTTTTTTTTAAAATAGATGAATACCAACCTCTCTTTTCGCTTTTCCAAGAATTTAACTGATGATTTTCTTGTTGCCAATGGTACATCTACATGTAACAAAGACCAACATATTAAAATAATTCGAAGATGAACAAACATTGATCAAATTTAAATTTCAAGGAGAAGGAAAAAATGTTTAACCTTCGCTTAAGGTTTTCACAAACAATGATTGTTTTGACGATTCTGCGAACTTTAGAACTCCATCCACCTACAAACACAATATATAATTAAGAAATAACAATTATATATAACCAATTCAAAAGTAAAGGAAATAGATCAAGGAGCAATGACAGTTGATTGATAAAAACCTTTTCACTGAAGACTTCGAAAACTGTAACTTTTTCATTGTAGAAAATAGTCAGAGGTGCAATCTTCATGCCGAATCTCGAAGGGCAAAACCTAATTAATAAAATCAATTCAAAGATCAATCGATGAGTATTTTCATTATCAAAAGCATTAACATTATATATGTTTGCCAACTTTCTTATATATTTATCAAAAAAAAATAAAAAATTCTAGAAATATATGTTCATTTTTAACATATAAGAGATCTTTATTTATCACATAAGAAATCTAAAAAAATATTTTCTTCTTATAAATTATAAGACAACTACTGCCAATTTTATTTATTTTCTATTTTATAAAAGAGCAAGAAAATGCATTTCCTCGAACTTCTACTGGGAGAACTAAAAAGAAACATTAATACACTGATCATGATAAAAAAAATTATTTCTTTCCTTTATTTATTCTTCTAGAGGGAGAAGTTAATTCCTGCTTGAAAATATAATTTAATTAAGTATTCTCATGAAGGAACAACACTTCTCTTAACTCTTTTTTGGTAAAGATTACCTTTTATATTCTCATACAAATTACACTGTCTTTTCAAACTATTTACTCATTTTTGAGGTTAGGATTAATTTGGGGGGAAAATTGAAGGTTATGGTAAACTAGATTTGAGAGGTTAAGTAGGCATTTCGACATAAAAAATGTGACGTTGGACAAAATAAATGTTAGAGAAGGGTATTAGAAAATATTAATTGAATGTGAATATCATTTAAATAAATTGAAAACATAGAAATTTTGGGAGTGCAAAAAATTCACCTCTCTTTTTGATTCTCCAAAACTCCAAGCATAAAGTTTCTCGTTGCCAAATGTAAATCTATATGCAACAAAAATCAACACATAGTTAAAACAATTTGAAGATCATCAAAATATTAATCAAATTTAATTTTCAAATGAGAAGGAAAAGAAAATTGTTTAACCTCCACTTAATGATCCCACGGAAAATTGTTTTTTAGATGAAAATGCATCCCTTTCTACAAACTTTAGAATATTTGCTGCCTACATTTACAACAAATAATTCAAAAATCACAATTATGTGTAATCAATTCAACAGTGAAACAAAACTAATCAGAATGTCATTTAATTAATCAAAACCTTCTCATTGGAGACATCATAAACCGCACTCTTCCCATTGTAGAAAATAGTCAAAGGTGCAACTTTAATGCCATTTTCTGAGTCACAGTCAAGCCTGATCAATACAATCAACACAAATATTAATCTATGGGAATTTTCGTTGTAAAAGCATTAACCAAGACAATGTAGTCATAGCATTTGCTTAAAAAATACTGTTTTTTTAAGAGAGATTTTCATATATATTTTTTAACAAATAAGAGATTTTCAATTTTCTTACACATAAAAATTCTTCTATTCAAATTATAAAAGAACTTTACCAAGAAATTACTTTTCCTCATACTTCTAGGGAGAGTACTCAAAACTATACATTATTAGATCGATGATGATAACTCCTTTATTCCTCTTTTTTTTTTTGGTTCTTATGGAGGGAGAAGGTGTGTCGACAAATAAACTTGATTGTGCCTAGGTGTACTATGACAGCGTAAACTAATCCACCTAGGTATAATTTAGAGGAAGGGGTTATTCATTTGTGAATTTATCAAATGGATGACCCCTTCCTCTAAATTCTTTCAATATATTATTAACGGTGCTTTCAAGAACAAGTTTGATACTACTATTGGTGGAATAACTAGAAACTTAATGGAGGATAAATTATGAAGAATTATCAAAAAAATTGTGTACTATATCTCACACTATAAAATCACGTAGAATATTTCAGAACCTTGTTCATGTTGAAATTGAAACAAATTTCATTGAAGTATTATGATAACTATCCTATTTATCATGTTATAATTGATATTTACATATCCCTGTTAGCTTTGAAAATGTTTGTGTAATGAAGGCTACTACTAATAGTGCATAGGCACTTTAAGACTAATGTAACTATATACATAGTTTTAATATAAAATAATATTATCTATTTTAACTAAAAAGGAATTTTTTTTGTTATAAAAATTATCTTTTATATCTTCTCATCAAACTAATTGATCATTTATTCAAGTGAAGATTAACTCGGAGAAAAATAATTAATATCTTCTTGAATTTTAAAATAAAGCTTATGATAAATTGAATTGAAAGGCTAAGTAGGCATTCCCACATTAAAAAATAAGGGTGGGATTTGACAAAACAAAACTTATAAGGGGTATTAGGAAGTATGAAATTGTATTTAGATATGTATTTAATCAACTTGATAAAAGTTTAAAAGAATGTGAGGGGAATTTTTTTACCTTATTTGTGGCTTCTCAAAGAATCTAAACGAGGAGTTTATCTTCGGCAATGGTAGATCTACATGCAACAAAAACCAACACATTGAAATAAATTGAAAATGAACAAAATATTATACAAATTTAATTTTCATAGGAAAAGGAAAAGAAAAAGAAAAATGTTTAACCTCCATTGTTTGACGAAAAGACATCATTAGTTATTGACATTTTTGCAAACTTTAGAATTTCATTCGCCTACACGCACAACAAATATTCAAAAATTACAATTACATGAAGCCAATTAATAATTGAGAGAAAATAGAGCATGGATCAATAACATTTGATTGATAAAAACCTTGTCATTGGAGACATTGAAATTTGCAACCATTCCATTGTAGCAAATAGTCAAAAGTGCAATTCTCAAGCCATTTTCCGAGCCATCACAAAGCCTAATAAATAAAATCAACACAAAAATCAATCGATTGATATTTTCATTATCTAAAGCATTTATCGTGTTAATATAGACATTATATATGTTTGTCAACTTTTTTTACACATTTTAAATTTTGATGTACTTTTTACTAGAAATCTTCATTTTTAACATATGAGATATTTTCATTTTTTACACATAAGAAATCTAAAAAAATATTTTCTTTTAAATAATAAGAGAGCTATTGTCAAAAATAAAAATAAAATCATAAAAGGGCATGCAAAAGATTACATTTTTTCAAAGTTCTAAAGGAAAAGTTTTGAAATGAAGTAGCTCACTTAAAAGGAGAGGAACCCTAACCAACCTTTTAAATCCTTAAAAAACACATAAATACAATAATCATCATAAATTCTTTATTTCATTCTTGTATTTATTTTTGTTGGCTTTGCAGACATATAATTTAATTAAGTATTCTCTTTAAGGAACAAACCAACTTCTCTTAATTCTTTTTGGTAAAGATTGCCCGTTATTTATTTTCATAAAAATAAGTCTTCGTCTTTTCAAACTATCATTTATTGAAGTTTAGATTAATTTTGGAGAAAAAATTTAAATGTTATGGTAAACTAAATTTGAGAGGTTAAGTAGGCGTTCAGATATATTAAAAAAATGTCACGTTGGACAAAAAATGTTAGAAAATATGTATTGTATTTGAATATGTATTTAAATAACTTGAAAGTATAGAAATTTTGAAAATGGAAAAAAGTTCACCTCTCTTTTTGCTTCTCTGAGACTCCAAGCATATAGTTTCTCCTAGCCAAATGTTGATCTATATGTAACAAAAACCAACACATTATCAAAATAATTTCAAGATGAGCAAAATATTAATCAAATTTAATTTTGCAAATGAGAAGGAAAAGAAAATTGTTTAACCTCCAGTTAATGTTTCCACGGAGATTTTATTTCCGGGTGGAAATGCATCATTAAATTTTGACCTTTCTGCAAACGCTAGAATATTTGTTGCCTACGTATATGATAAATAATTTGAAAATCACAATATGTTTAATTAATTTAACAGTGAAACGAAACCAATTAGGAATGAATAATATTTGATTAATACAAACCTTATCCATAGAGACATTGAGACTAGCAGTCTTTCCGTCATAGGAAAAATTCATGGGAAATTTTTTTATGCCATTTTCCGAGCCACAGTCAAGCCTGATTAATAAAATCAACACAAAGATTAGTTGATGGGTATTTTCATTGTCTACAAGCATTAACCAAGTCAATTTATTGCATTTGCTAAAAAATATATCTTTTAATTTTATATTCTTTTTACGTAACATCTTCTCGTCAGACTAATTTATCATTTATTGAGGTTAAAATTAAAATTATAATTAATATTTTCTTGATTTTCTAAAATGAAACTTATGGTAAAGTAGATTTGAAAAGCTAAATAGGCGTTTCCACATTATAAAAAGAAGTTGATATTTGACAAAACAAAAGTTATAAGGGGTATAATGAAGTATGAAATTGTATTTGGATATGTATTTAATTAACTTGAAAAAATAAAAAAAATTGTGAGTGAAAATAAATTCACCTTGTTTTCGGCTTCTCCAAGAATCTAGGCAAGGAGATGCTCCTTGCCAATGGTAAATCTACATGCAACAAAAAACAACACATTAGTGAAATAAGTTGAAAACGAACAAAACATTATATAAATTTAATTTTCATAGGATAAGGAAAAGAAAAATGTTTAACCTCCATAGTTTGATGAAAAGTCATTCTTAATTTTTGATCTTTCTGCAAATTTTAGAATATCATTCGCCTACATTCACAACAAATATTAACAAATTACAATTATATGAACCCAATTAAAAAGTGAGAGAAAATAAATAAAAAAATCAATGATATTTGATTGATAAAAACCTTGTCACTAGAGACATGGAAAGATGCAACCATTCCATTGTAGCAAATAGTCAAAAGTGCAATTTTCATGCCATTTTCCGAGCCACCACAAACCCTGGTTAATAAAATCAACACAAAGATCAATCAATGCGTATTTTCATTTTCTAAGGCATTAACCAAATTAATGCAGACATGTATATATTTGTCAGTTTTTTTTTATATATTTTTAAAATTTTAGTGTTGAGATCTTCATTGTTAACCCAGCCCATAAAAGATCTTTATTATTTTATTTTTTTACATATAAGAGATCTAAAAAAATACTTTTTTAAAAAAATTATAAGAGAGCTATATTGTCATAATTTTTTTTATAAAAGGGCAAAATATTTCATTTCCTCGAACTTCTAGATGTAGAACTAAAAAAAAAATCACTAATACACTGATAATGATAAATTCTTTATTTCTTTCCTTTATTTATTCTTCTTGGCTTTGCAGACATGATTCCTAGGTTTACTATGGCAACGTCAACTACTAAGTTAATTCTTGAGAAAAAAATATAATTTAATTAAGTACTCTCTTTAAGAAACAACACAACTTCTCTTAATTCTTTATGGTAAAGATTACCTGTTATATTTTTATAAAAATTACTGTCTTTTAAAACTATTAACTCATTTATTGAATAAAGGATTAATTTGGAGAAAAACTTGAAGGTATTGGTAAAGTATTTGAGAGGTTAAGTAGCGTTTGGACATAAAAGAAAAGTGACGTTGGACAAAAAATGTTAGAAAGGACTATTAGAAAATATGAATATTTGAATATGTATTTAAATAACTTGAAAACATAGAAATTTTGGAAGTGGAAAAAAAAAATTCACCTATCTTTTCGCTTCTCCGAGAATTCAAGCATAGAGTTTCTCCTTGCCAAATGTTGAGCTATATAAAACAAAAACCAACACATTATTAAAATAATTTGAAGATGAGTAAAATATTAATCAAATTTAATTTTCAAATAAGAAGGAAAAGAAAATTTTAACCTCCACTTAATGTTTCCACAAACAATTGTTTTTCGGATGAAACTGCATCTCTAGTTTTTGACCTTTCTGCAAACTTTAGAATATTTGCCACCTATATACATAATAAATAATTCAAAAATCACAATTATATGTAATCAATTAAACAGTGAAACAAAACCGATCAAGAAGAATGACATTTGATTATTACAAACCTTATCACTGAATATATTGAAACTCACACTCGTTCCATCATAACAAATAGTCAAAGGCGCAATTATTATGCCATTTTCCAAGCCAGAGTCAAGCCTGATTAATACAATCAACACAAAGATTAATCGATGTGTTCATTGTCTAAAGCATTAATCAATATATATATATATAAAAGAATATTTTTTCTATTCAAATTATAAGAGAGCTATTACTAAAAAAATAATTATAAAAGGAAAGATATCTCTTTTCTCCGACTTATAGGGAGAGTACTCAAAAAAGTACATTATTAGATCGATGATGATAACTCCTTTATTCCTCTCCTTTTTTGGTTCTTATGGAAGGAGAAAATGTGTCGGCAAATAAACTTGGTTGTGCGGGTATCATTCCTAGGTGTACTGTGACAACATAAATTGCCAAGTTAATTCATAATCCACCTAGGTTAATTTAAAAGGAGAGGTCATCCATTTGTAATTTTATTAAATAAATTCCATTGAGTCATATTTTATAATGATTATTCTATTTATCATGTTATAATTGATATTTGCAGAACTTTCGTTATTAAAAAGATTATATGTATATCTCCTAAATTTATTTTTTATATCTTCTCGTCAAACTAATTGATCATTTATTGAAGTTAAGATTAATTTGAAAAAAATAATTAATATCTTAGCTTCCTGATTTTCTAAAATTGTGTTTGAATATACATTTAATTAACTTGAAAAAAAATTGTGAGTGGAAAAGAATTTACCTCGCGTTTTGCTTCTCCGAGAATCTAATCAAAGAATTTCTCCTCGCCAATGGTAGATCTACATACAACAAAAACCAACACATTACTGAAGTAGTTTGAAAATGAACAACATTATACAAATTTAATTTTCAAAGGAGAAGGAAAAGAAAAATGTTTAACCTCCACTTAATGTTTCCACAGATAATTGTTTTTTTGGCGGAATGATATTCTTAATTTTTGACTTTTCCGCAAACATTAGAATTTCCTTCGCCTACATACACAACGAATAATTTAGAAATACAATTACGTAAAACCAATTAAAAGTGAAAGAAAATATATTAGAGATTAATGACATTTGATTGATAAAAACCTTGTCGCTGGAAACATTGAAATTTGCAACCTTTCCATTGCACCCAATAGTCAGAAGCACAATTTTCATGCTATTTTCCAAGCCACCACAAAGCCTAATTAATAAAATCAACAAAAAGATCAATCAATGTTTTTTTCATTGTCTAAAATATTAATCGAGTCCCTACAAACGTTATATTTGCTCAAGAAATCTCTATTCTTTTATAATTTTAAAATATATATATATTCTTTTAGCGATAAAATTTTATATTTACACATAAGATTATTTTTTTTGAGAGGGGGATGTTTGGCTGTGCAGAAATTTGATTCCTAGGTTTACTATGACAGTTAATTGCTAAGTTAATTCCTAATCATAAATGTAATTTAATTAAGTGCTCTCTTTATAGAACAATTCAACTTCTTTTGATTCTATTTGATAAAGATTACATCTTATATCTTCAAAAATTACTCTTTTAATCTTCAAATCATTTAATTCTTTATTTAAAAGCGCCCTTTTGCTATTGATATGCATTTAATTTGGAAAAAAAAAAAGAATACCAACCTCTCTTTTCGCTTCTCCAAGAATTTAAGTTGAGAGTTTCTCCTCGCCATTGAAATGTCTAAATCCAAAAACAAACCAACACAGTATTCCTCCATTTAGAATAAATAGTTTGAAGATGAAAATCAAGATTATTGAAACACTCTTCAAATTCTCGAAAGAGAAGGTAAAGAAAAATGCTTACCTCGACTTTGTGTTTCCACACCCACCGGCTTTTTTGGTGAAGAGACATTCACAACATTTGAGCTATCTGCAAACTTTAGAATTTCCTCCGCCTACATACACATCAAATTCAAAAACCACAATTTACATGTAACCAATTCAATAGCGAAAGGAAAAGGTTCTAGGATTAATGACATTTGATTAATAAAAATTAACCTTATCCCTCGAGACATTAAAAATCTCAACTATTTCATCGCAGATAAAACTCAGTGTCACAATTTTTGTTGTTGCGTTTTTCAGAACTTCATTGGGATTGGTCTTCCCAATCACATTATCAATACCTACAAGAAAATTTCACAAGGAAAAATAATTAGAATTCAATGTTAATTAGCTGGATTTTCCCTTTGTAACTATTGATATACTTTGTATTGAGATAAATCAAACATATATGTACACTTACACGCATGAACATATACTCATTGATGAAGTTCTATAGAAAATTAGTGAAAAAGAAAGGAAAATTAAAACCTCCAAAGGTGATTTCACTTTTAAATTTAGGTGCGAAAAATAAGTGAAATTTTTATTTATTTTCTGATATTTAGTTTGTAAGCAAAAAAAATTATTTTCAAATATATTTTCTATATAATTCAACCATATATAGAAAATCAAAAGAAAAGTTGAAAAAACAACTACTTTTCTCCTTACCTAACACACCTTCTTCATTTAAAGATTTTCCTTCTTTATAGAAAGTGAGATTAAGTTTAAAATTTAAACAATTTTGCTATTTTCTATAACATTAAGAAAATGAAAAATTATTTTTATGCATCTTTTTAACCTGTAAAAACCAATTATTCAAATATCGCGACAATATCCAAAAAAAAAATTCTCAAAACCGACATGTTATAGAGAGTTTTAATTGTATTTGTTTTATTTAAAAAATAAAAACAATTCAATTACTTAAGTTATGTTATTATAATCGTTTGGAGTCGCGATAGAAGTTATTTTTTTCATTATATTAATAAATTATTAGTTTTAAATATATATTTAATCATAATCAGTATATTACATGCTAAGCATAGTAATATCTAATGTAGGCATGGAAGTACTAAATTATTGATTTTATATACCGAGTGCATTTTAGTTTTACTTTCCTAAAATTTATTGTACTACGCTTAATGTTGTAGTATTTTTTTTTTTTGTTTACCTTTTATATTCTCACACTTTATGACACTGTAAGATTGATATGTCCTAAAAAGGCTACAACAATAGATAGCTACTGTTTAGTCAAACATTCTAAAAGTTAATATAACACGAAAAACAAATTAAATTCTAAATAATAATTAATTAAGCTAGCGTTTAGTCAAACATTCTAAAAGTATATTTTGACAATTTATTTTTAAATATTTATTTGATCATAAAATTTTATCTGAAAATTTGATATTTAAATATTATTTGGAACTTCCAGTCACACTTCAATTCTTTTTCCAAATATATACATGTTCAAGTACAATTTCCAAATAAGAAAATCACTAGTTAAATCTTTTAATTTTTCAAATTTCAGCTTAAAAAAATATAGCCAAACGGGGCTAAAATTAGGACTGACACCTACAATGTTAAGTTGAGTGGAAAGGACCCTCCAACACACGAAGTGCACAAATAACGAATTTTGCGTGTGTTTTTAAAGAGGAAACATCAACTAAAAACAACATTAACCTCAAGTGATAATAGTATAGATTCTTGTCAAGTGTTTGGTTATAAAACTTCAAAATTCAATTTGAAGTTGAATCTCAAATTTGGGAAAAAGTGTTCTTAACATGTTTTTTTATTTTCATCTTCATAAATCAAATAACGTGTCATCTTCTCTCCTTTGTAAAAAGTACAATCAAACATAAATTTATCTTCAACTTTCACTTTATAGATCTAAATAAATCAAAAAATATTTGAAATCTATTATAAACTTCACATATTGAATTCTAAGATCTTGAGTATAAAAATCTTAAAGGATGATGTTAAGGGAATATACCTGAAGACATTTCACAAAGCAAAAGCGTTGATTCAACAAATGTTTCTAACTCCTTCCTCTAGCTTTATGTTACCACCAACGGCAGCAATGGAAATGTGCAAAGAAAATGTGTTAACCCTAATGGGTGAAAAAGATAAATTTATAGAGGTTTAGATTTAATCTGGCACGTCCATCAACTAAGCCATCTAATGATAGATTGAGTCTTTAGTAGTTATTAATGATGTACTTTACATTAATTGGGCCACACATAAAACAATAAGAAGTCTAACATTGTTCCACTTGGCCCAATAACCACAAAACGCTAATATTTAAGAGAAAATATCATAAATAACAAAGAGATTAAAATTAATAAGCCTCATTAGCTACAATTTACCTAATTTCGCTCCATAACTATAGTTTCATTTCCTATGGGTATTTTTGTTTGTATAATTTGCTTGTCAATATACAAATAGAGTAAGTCGGTTAGTATAATTTGCTTGTCAATACACAAAAAAGGTAAGTATATATATACAAATTATGTATTAATATGTTTAGAAATTTTTCAAAACTTATACAAATCAAATGTATCAACATGATATCATATACAAGTTAGGGTAAACATATACAAATTTTAGATATGATCTAAGGGAGCTAGCAGTGCAAAGATACTCAAAAGTGGTACGCGCACATACGTTCTGAGGGACTCAAAATATCCACAGCTATTGTCAAGCTTGGGCATACTAAACAATGACCCAATTGAGATGATTTGAAGATTCATTCGACAGAGAAGGGTGTCTTGGTTGCCGATACCGAGGGTTTGTACAATTATGAACTAAATTATACAAATTCTGAATTTATACAATTAGGAGTCGAATTATACAAAATTTGGACGTGACCCATGTGAATATGGTTATATATATTAGCGACGAAAAGTAATTTCTTCAAACTATAGTTATATTAAATAATTAACTAATATTTGTTTGCTTAATTGTGTAATTTCCTCAATATTTAATGATACATTCTTTAGTTACGCAT
This sequence comes from Solanum acaule, assembly GCA_036250505.1. NCBI lineage: Eukaryota > Viridiplantae > Streptophyta > Magnoliopsida > Solanales > Solanaceae > Solanum > Solanum acaule. Next base: position 77,647 of record JAJOOR010003063.1, read on the forward strand.
AAAACAAATATGTTCTACATTACTATTCATCATACATATCATAATATGACAAATCGCTAATGTGAATTATGGCGGCTATACATAATAATACTATGCTACATACTCCCTTCCTTATACTACAGCACTAGTACTTTATCATACCAAGTTCATAAAATAAAAATACTAACCACAATAGTATTTTGTTGGGACTTTTTCAGTAATATCTCAATTTAATAATATATATATCTTTCACGATCTGAGTCTACACTCCGACTGAGATATGGTACATACAATCACGAGTGATTCCAGGTTAATCTTTGGCTTAACATATCATACATAATATATAAAACTAAGGCGGGAGCTTAAACATATTCTTGAATGGACACATCATCTAGCTTCTAGTTCCAACTTTTTCACCGCTCTCTGCTCAGTTCTCACCAAAAATCTTGTCTTTTAGCTTCAGATTGTTTTTTTATTTTATTTTTTGTTTTTACAAAAACTATGATGATTGATTTTTCCCCTGTAGTTGTAAATGTTAATCTTTCGTAACTATGATGAAATTTGGTCCGACTGTCTTAATTATGCAATTATTAGTTTTATCATTTGTCTGGGTGACTTCATAATTTCTTCTTTTTTTGATTTGGGTTTGTTGTTGATGTTCAATTTTGCATCATTATAGCTCATTTTTTGTTTTTTTACTGTCACACCCCGAGGCTACCCCCTTGGCATAACACGGGACTTAGGATCACAAGTGATCCCAAGCTAATCCTGTGTCTAGCATATCATAAGCATACTCGAAATAACTAAGTAAGACATGAACTATGCGGAAGCTATACAGAGGTTATCTGAAAAGTGGGGAATACCCAACTAGTCTGAATGTATAAACCATACTAAAAGTTTAATAACAACTGAAAGAGAAAACATAACAAGTCAACCTCATAATACTATTATGTCTGAAAAGCCTCTAGCTGAGTTGAGTAGCTGGGACATGCCCCCCAGCTAACTCTAACAAAACTGAAAACTGAAAATAAAGACTATAATGAAAGCATGTCTATTGTTCTCGGAATATAAGGACTCAACACTAAAGCTGTTGAAATGTGGACTGAGAATCGATCTAAGCGCGATCTGGATGTTGAGTACCTGAACCAACATCATGAAAGGATGTAGCGCAAAGTATGAGTCAATACTTGGAATGTACTGAGCATGCAGGATATAGATACTAAGCTGAATAAATATATATAAGCTGAAAAAAGCATAATTGAGCAAGAATGTAAATACTGAAACATAACTGAAAAGCTAAGTTGAATGCAATGACCAAGTACTAATCATGAAAATAACATGCTAAACTGAATGTTGAAGTATATACTGAAAACCTGGTCAAATACACTGAGAGTCTGACTGTGGGAGCTACTATTAACCGACATAAAACCATATGAGCTAAACATGAAGTCCGATGTATATGCCCCATCAAGAGGACACAATATATCTTGCAAGGGGTATAAAGGCATGACTGGCGTGATCACTAAATTTGATGCCCAACAGAGGGGACTTATACTCCTGCGGGGTCACATAGTTTTGAGACTATGAGGTACGCTGAAACCTAGTCCAACTCGTTGCTAAGTCTACTCCCAACTGAATATGTATATGACACAAATGTAATTGAAATGCTAAATTATTGAATAGCTCAAAATACTGACATGCAATCTGAGAATGCAACATTTATATATTGATAATGTAACATTCGAAATCTGGAGCATGATTATCTATTTAACTGACATAGCAAGTGTAATTCATGAACTAGAGAATCTACACAACTAGGGTTTTGAGTTTCATACAAGGAACTAAACAAACTTTCAAAGAAACATGCTATTTCAATTTAGGATACCACAATAGCTAAAATATAGTAAATATCCCAGGTTTTAGAAACACTAGGTTTAAACAAGATATGGAGAATCAAAGAACTGACTGATTTCTAGGGACCTAGTGGATGAAAGGAACCCACTAGTGAAATCCCACATACCTAGTAACAAAATCTATGAAGAAATCCTTTGATTTCGGGGTTGAACTTTGAAGAACACTGCTACTTGTTCTTGGAAGGTTTGGTCAACTTTTCCTCTTCTTTTTGCTCCAAGTTTGGATGATTTTTGGAGAATGAGGGTTCTGGGTAAGTATGACTAAGTTATTAGGCTTAGACTGAGTAAAATGACGTAGTTTAGGCATTAAGCAACGTAGTATAAGGGCCTCAACGCATAAGAAAAAGACTTAAATGACCCTAACTTAAAAGCTGACGAAGGCCATCCACAGAGGGACCTACTGACTGTCGTTTGGACTACCAACCGTCATCAGTGATCGTGGTTCGTGGTCTGCCCGACAGGGCTTCACTAAAATGAGCATAACTTTTTACTATATGATGGGATTTTAGCAAAATTGGTGGCATTGGAAAGAGGATTCAATTATCTTTAATTTGGTAGGTCACGGGCCACCTAATTCATTCTAAAATATATGACCGTTTGAAGTTGACCCAACAACCAATTCCCTCAAATTGGTTGCTGACCCTCACCTATGGTCCGTAGATCCAACCACGGACCGTTCTGATCGACCGTGGGTGGGATCAGAGACTATCAATATTTGGGCCATAACGACGAAACCCGATCTACAGTCCATGGTTCTACCTACGGTCCATTGGTGGTTCCGTCGGTACTGGTACTAATTTTTCTAACAACTAGGATTTTCTTCATTTTGAGCTCCGAGGTGTTACATTATCTCCCCTTTGGGAACATTCATCCTCGAATGAAGTCTAAACAAGCTGAGTATGGAGGGAAGGAGTTGTAATCCCTACCACTAAGTACTAGAAACTAATATCTAACTAAACTGAGTTCCAAGAACATGCAAATATGCTGAAATGAAAGAACAACTGAAGGAACAAGATACTGAGACTAAATTTACATAGGAGTAAACTAAGAGATTGGAGAGGAACTATTACCTCAAGATGAAATAGATTTGGAAGGAAAGAAGTGAGGATGCTTCTGCTTCCCAAGTAGCTCCCTTTACGAACTGACTCCCCCATAAAACCTTCACTGAAGCAACTTCATTATTTCTCAACTTACGAACCTGACGGTCAAGAATCTCAACTGGCACCTCTTCATAAGTGATACTATCATTCACGGCCACACTCTCTAATGATATTTTTTATGCCAGATCACCAACACACTTCTTCAACAAGGAAATGTGGAAGACTGGATGAACCGCTGCTAGTTTTGCTGACAACTCTCACTCATAAGCCATATTACTAACCCTTCTTAAGATTTTGTAAGGACCTACATATCTAGGACTGGGCTTCCCTTCCTTGCCAAATCTCATCACCCCCTTTATAGGTGACACATTTAGGAAAACCCAATCATCGATTTCAAACTCTAAAGATGACTTTGGGTAGTCTTTAGTCTATCTTTGATGAGCCTAACTTTTTCCATAGCCTCATGAATCGAATCTGGCTCTATCAAGGCTGCTTCATCTATTTCAAACCAACCAATCAGGGACCTACATCTACGCCCACATAGTGCCTCATACGAGGGCATCTAAATACTGGAATGGAAGTTATTGTTATAGGAGAACTCTATGAGAGGTAGGTAATCATCTAAACTACCCTTGAAATCGATCATACAAGATCTCAACATGTCCTCTAAGTTCTGAATGTTACGTTCTACCTGACCAGCCGTCTGTGGATGAAATGTTGTACTGATATTTACCTGAGTACCAAGACCTTTCTGAAATGATTTCCAGAAATAAGAGGTAAACTGAGGGTCTCTATCTGAGATGATAGACAAGGGAACCCCATGCAACTTGACTATCTTATGGATGTAGAGTTTGGCATAGTCCTCCGCTGACTCGGTAGTCTTGACAGCCAAGAAGTGAATGGACTTAGTAACTTTGTCTACTATCACCCAAATAGAGTCATGTTGTCTACGAGTACGAGGTAAACTCGTAATGAAGTCCATGCTTATAACTTCCCACTTCCATGTAGGAATGTTAATCTCTTGAGTCATACCTCATGGTTTCTGATTTCTACCTTAACTGATTGACAATTAGAACACTTAGCCACAAAATCTGCTATGTCCTTCTACATGTTGTTCCACCAAAATACTTACCGTAGATCACGGTACATCTTAGTGGCACCAGGATGAATAGAATACCTGAAGTTATGGGCTTCTGTAAGGATTTGTTGCCTCAACTCGCCCACATTAGGAACACATAAGAGACCCTGGTAACGAAGTACACCATCTCCCCCTTTGAAAAAAACCTCAACTTTCTGTCGATGAACTGTACCTTTCAACTGAAGTAATGTAGGATCACTATCCTATTTTTCCTTAATCTCCGCTACCAATGAAGATTCTGATCCATTCTAAACTATCACCCCACTATCTGATGTGTCCGTAAGGCAAACTCCTAAACGAGCAAGTCGGTGAACATATTTGGCTAGCTCTTTCCTTTCTTCTTCAACATGTGCTACACTACCCATAGACAGCCTGCTGAGAGCATCAGTCACTACATTAGCCTTATCAGGATGGTAAAACACATTCACGTCATAATCTTTGAGGAATTCAAACCATCTCCTCTGACAAAGATTTAACTCTTTTTGGGTGAACACATATTGGAGGTTCTTATGATCTGTGAATGGGAACACCATACAAGTAGTGTCTCCAAATCTTCAGGGCAAATACTACAGCTGCAAGCTCGAGGTCATGAGTTGGGTAATTTTTGTCATGGACCTTAAGTTGTCTAGAAGCATAAGCTATGACCTTACCTCGCTGTATAAACACACAACCTAGGCTGACCTTGGATGCATCACAATAAATTACATAACCGTCTAAACAATCTGGTAGAGTCAAGATTGGGGTTGTAGTCAACCTAGTCTTCAGTTCTGAGAAGGTTATTTCACACTCATCTGACCACTGGAATTTGACCTTCTTCTGAGTCAACTTAGTAAATGGGGAAGCTATGGATGAAAATCCTCCAACAAATCTCCTATAATAACCAGCCAAACCCAAGAAACTTCTGATATCTGTTGGAGATGTAGGTCTGGGCAGTGCTGTGCTGCCTCAATTTTTTGAGAATCCACTCGGATCCCTTCACTGGATACCACATGACCAAGGAAAGCAACAGACTGTAACCAGAATTCATATTTGTTGAACTTAGCGAATAGATGGCAATCTTTGAGAGTTTGCAGAACCACTCTCAGATGAGTCGTATGCTTCTCCTTTCGCCGAGAATAAATGAGGATATCATCGATAAAGACGATGACGAACAAGTCCAAATACTATTTGAACACCCTGTTCATTAAGTCTATGAAAGCTGTAAGAGCATTTGTTAGTCCAAAAGACATAACTATAAATTCATAATGACCATACCGAGTCCTGAAAGTTGTCTTCGGAATGTCACTATCTCTGACTCTAGGCTGATGATAGCCAGATCTAAGGTCTATATTAAAAAAGTAACTAGTACCATGAAGTTGGTTGAATAGATCATCAATCTTGGGGATGTGATACTTATTCTTGATGGTGACTTTGTCAACTGACGATAGTCAATACACATTTTGAGAGAACCATCTTTCATTTTCACGAACAACACTGGATCACCCCATGGAGAGATATTAGGTCTGATGAAGCCCTTATCTAGAAGGTCTTTCAACTGATCTTTCAATTCCTTAAGCTTGGATGGAGCATTCTTGTAAGGAGGAATCAAGATGGGTGTTTTATTTAAAAAGATATGTAAAAGGGAAATGACTGAGTTTTTGAAAAATCGATTAAACTTATGGTTTAAGAAAAATCGAATTTCCAAAAGAACAGAGTCGCCACTTAATTTTTTTTAGTAAAAATCAAGAAAAATCTCAAAGTTTTTCAAAAGATTTAAAACAGATAAAATCAATTGAAAATAAATGGGTTCGAAGTTCAATGTACATCCCAAGAAGGTGTTAGGCCCTCGAAATGCCCGCTAACTCGCGGTTGACCGGCAATTTGACTAAAAATGATTTTGACTAATTTTGAAATTTTAACTTAAGTAAAAGAACTCATTTATATTAACTATATATTTTTTTGAAATTTTAACTTATTAAAAGAATTAATTTATATTAACTATTTTATTTTTATTTTTTTGAAATTGACTTAGTAAGAAAACTAATTTATTTTGAAATTTTAACTTAGTAAGAAAACTAATTTATTTTAACTTATTTATTTATTACCATTATTATTTTTATCACTTTATTTATTTTAAGGGGGGATGAACTAAAGGGGAATTTTCAAAAGGGGAAATAACTTAAGTGACAAGACAAATAAAATTAAAGCTAAGTATAAAACAAAAATACTTTAATTTACATATATATATATATATGAAATGGCCATCTTGAGGATTTTAATTAAATTAAACCATAAGAAATAAAGATGTTAGTTGATATAATAACAAATAATAAGAG
>JAJOOR010003064.1:0-70242 GCA_036250505.1 Solanum acaule
AAACACAGAAAAAATGGTGGAATCTAGTTCCATCTTGCATATGGTGGTCAATTTGGAAGGAAAGAAACAATAGGTGCTTTAAGAATATTACTAACCCAATGCAGAAAGTTAAAGAAAACTGCATTAATACTCTATATTTTTGGTGTAAAGAAGAGGGTATATATGAAGTAGATCAGTTAGTAGATTTCCTAGGCTCTTTGTAATCATGACTACTTGGCCTTTGAATTTATTTTTTTTGTTTGGTTGCCAGCATACCCTCATTGCTGATGAATACAACTTTACCATTCTCAAAAAAGAAAAAAATAATAATTAACAAATTAAAATATTTAAAAATTTGAATGTGACATAAATTGAAACCAAACATAATATTTTGGGTATCTAGTATTACAAGACATGGCAAGTCTGTTTAGAATAATTTCTCTTATGGTCTAAGAGGTATGATAAACACATCACGGTGAGCAATTGAGCATCACGGAGGTATGAAAACAGACCATGAATAAAGGACAAATAAGAGAAGCATTTTCCAAAGCTATGCAACCTTCATAGGCTATATGTAAAAGCTCTTTACTCCAGTAAGTCTAGAACTAATTACAATTGCAATGAGGCAACGAGAATTGTAGTATTTGAGGTACAGTTTAAAGACACTTTCTTCTGAAAGACAGTAAGTTGCAAATGAAGTTCCCATTTTCTACAAGCATCCAATTTTGGTCATCGCCAATGTCTGAATTGAACTGAGTCACTCAATCACTTAAGACTTTAAAATCTCTCACCTAACACTCCAAAACCTCTTATGACATAGGGGTACCCTTGACAACTTACTGAATGAATATATAGACCTCAAGTACAAATCTCCATTTACCCCACCCCCACCCCCACCCCAGCACTAAAGAAGGAATATGTTCTTAATGGCACTCAAAGGTGTGGCCTAGTGGTCAATGGTATGGGTAGAGATTCATGAGGTCTCAATTTCAAATCTGATCGGAGGTAACACAATTAGTGACTACTTCTCATCTGTCAAAGCCTTGGTGGATAGAGTTACACGGTACTTGTGTTGGTGGGAGGTAGCAGGTCAAGGTGTGTGAAAGTTGGCCCAGTCACTGAGGTTAACATAAAAAAAGATATGATACTATCCATTCAATGTTTGAACACTCTAAATTCTTATCTCTTCCAAATAATTGTTATAGTAATAAATCTCAAATAAAGCAGATTTATGCATACACAAGTACAAATCAATGCATACATCACCTTAAGAAGAAGAATCCTACTGTTTCTTCTACTTTTCCCTTTCCATTTTCTCCTTTCTTCCAAGGATGACATACTCAATTGTCTTTCCTGGATATTAATCAAATAACTTTCTTAACCTGAGCAACTATAAACAAGAAACAACTCATTCTAGGATATGATTTGATGCCACGACCTTGTCTACACTATAATTTGATTTAGTTCAAAGGCTAACTGGAACTTCCTTGCATTTAACATTCCCTAACTTGCAGGGCATCAAGTTAAGGAATGGTCACTAAAAAGTATTTTCTAACTTGATGCTCTATCAAATAAAGCCTAATCTCTCACACATTCTGAGAAGTTGTTCATCCATCAAGCACCTAAGGGTGTGTAGCCTAGTGGTCAATGAAGTGGGTTAAGAACCATGAAGCCTCAGGTTCAAATCCCAGCCGACACAAAAACAGTAGGTGATTTCTTTCCATTTGTTCTAGTCTTGGTGGACAGAGTTACCCGATACCTATAGTTGGTGAGAAGTGACAGGTTTCGTGGAATTAGTCGTGGGGCGCACAATCTGGCCTAGACACAACGATTATATAAAAAAAGTTGCCTATCCATTGGTCTAACAATAGCTCGAACAGTGTTGTTGAGAATATAATTAAGCAAATAAAAGTTTGCTCTCTTACAGTTTAATCCTTTAGATGAGATGGTCACATACTTCAACATGGTATCGTAGCAGACAAAGGTCTTGGTACTGAATCTCACCACCACTCATTATCAAAAACAATTTCCACGTGTTTGGCCATGAAAAATGAATTAGAGCCACACGTGAGGGGACGTATTGAGAATATAAATAAATAAAAACATGCTCTCTCTAACAACTTAAACTTTTAGATGAGATTCACACTCAACAAGTGCAACATAATAAGACTCCCAGAAATCTACCGTGATAAAAAACATTCATATATTAACAAATTAACTAGCATGATGTAATTTTATGTATCATCTACAATTCAATTCCAAACTAGTTGGGATGCCTACATGAATCGTGGTATTCATCATAGTTTGACTATCTTCTACTCCTACCTTCCTCATTTACCTAGGTATAGTTGTTGGGGAAACTACTACATTGAAACTTAATAGATATAAGATAGTAACGACTAATCAAAACAAATGTGGTGTCGTGGCAAGCTATTGCCTTGAAAGTGATTTTAGTCCGACTAGGTTACACATTGTTCTAATCGGTCGCTCCTCAAGTTTCCACAACACTGATGGCTAGAAGCTTGTAGAAAATGAATTGCCTAGAAAAAAAGAAAGAGAAGAACAAGTGTGGAGAAGAGAGAATATTTTTGAGGTAGAGGAAAAGGCTTGCAAATGGTCTGCTTGTATAGACAAATTTCTAGAGTTGTTACAGAGGGGACTAAATGAGTTGTAACATAATTAAAATGGATGTTATGAGAGTGATAAATGTTGTTACGGAATTTATTCTAGTAATGTATCTGGATATATTCTTGTAAGCATGTATTTGGACACTTTCTGGTAGGCTTAAAAAGTTAAAATTACTATTTCCCAAAACCAAATTTAGATTAGGTCTTCACATATATTTTGCTCGCAGTCGAGCCAAATCAACCAATTTTGCCTTCAAGTCTTTTCTCCTGTGCACAAGGCCACTCCCACTAACTCTTTACAAGCCCAATAAAGAATAATTTAATATATAAAGAGAAGAAACAAATTATTCTTAATCAATGAGGTACTTTTGTCTTTTACATAAGACAAGTAGTTAGGGAAAATGGACCCACAAAAATTCTTTATTCTTTGTATTATTAAAAAGAAAAAAAGGAACAATTCCAGCAATCCTCCAGACCTCCACTAATGCAAGGGTAAAGAAAAATAAACACTAGTTTAGGACAAAGGAAGGATATATATTTATGTGTCGATGTCTTTTGATTTGAATTGATGCATAGTGACATGGGGCAACAACCAATATGCACAAACTGAAGTACTCTTGAACTGAATGGACTTTAGTTGAGACCCCCACAATACATGTTATCCTAAATTTTAAGCAAACTCCACAATACTTACAAAATGCGTTTATGGTCACGCTCATACCTTGGGTCTCTTGAGTGCTTTAGAAAGACAACCCAAATCTTACATAGAAGGCATCCATACTTTCTTTTTTTTTTTTTGAAACTGGTAACTTGAAGGCATCCATACTTTTACACTCTCTTAGATGATTCCATCAAGTCTATCTCAATATAGACCACCATAAGGCTATGGAATCATTAAGAGCAAAATAAGCTCAACCTAACAAAGCACTACCACACGCCATAGGAATAGGAAATGTAGTGCATATTGAGGGCTTATATGGCTTCGTTTGACCACATATGTGTATCCACCATACTACCTCAATCAATGGACTTTAGCCCCATCCCCTTTATGTTTCAAGGATCATTTTCCTTGCCTAACCTTTGGTTAAAGGATCCACTAAATTTCTTTTAAACCTTACATAGTCCAGGTAAACAACACCATATTTCAACAATTGTTTAACTGCACCATGTCTAACATGAATGAATCTCATTTTTCTAGTCACCCATTTCTCGATAATTCCAATTGTTACTGTGAGTCGCAATGTAGACACAGTGAAGCTTGTTTCCCCACAATGGCACATCTACCAAAAAGTTTCTCAACCATTTGGTCTCTTCCTCTGCCAACTCAAAAGCAATGAATTTTGATTCCGTAGTAGACTATATGATTAGAAATTATAGTCTAGAGAACTTTTTATAGCCTCTTTCCAAAATATAGCACATATTCACTTTTTATAGCCTCTTTCCAAAATATAGCATCTATTCACCTTTTTGATTCATCATAAATCTAGTAGACACTAATTCATCATTTAAAACACCAATGTAAAAATTCTAAGTCAAAAAGTCAATGATAAAGTCAGGACCAAAGATAGTCTCAACTTTATGCGTTTTACTCCTTCTAAGTTCATTTTCATGTTCATTAGCAATAACATCAAAAAAGGCACAACATGAGAATTAACATGCATAGACGTAGAAACATTATTTTGCACATCACTAGGCATATCAATTTTCAAAGGAAAAGCATATTCAAAAAATTTCCCATCACTAGATTCCTAAATAGAATTCAAAGATACGATGTAACACTAATTTGAGCCTAAGGAATACAAAAAGTACCAAAAGTTTTAGGTCCCACCTTTAACGTTTTTAACAAAACGGGTAGACCAACCTTAGTCAAACACTCCCATACTTAAAAATTTCAAGTTAGGGACAAGCTCTTTCCATGAGATATAGTGTCTTGCCCAACTTCTTTTGAGGAGCTCTATGAAGAACACGGCATGCAAACAAAACAACTTCTCTCCACATGTTGCCAGATCGGGCTTCTAGAGTGTTAGTACTACTTGAACCCTATCAAATCAAAGTGTCTCAATTTTTTCTGTCCAATTGGCTCTCCACTTCTATTTTGAATTTCAAGAACATACTCTCAACCACATTCTTAGACTTAAGAAGATATAACATATTGTATCTAGAGAAATCATCAACAAAAGTGATGTAATACTTCATTTTACCTTTGCTTACAGTGTTCTTCAAATCAGTTAAGCCCGAATGTATGTTCAAGCAATTCATTCTTTCAACTAGAAATAGTTTTAAATGGTTTCTTGATATTTTTTGTATCTATACATGCGATGCTCTGAAAAAAATCATCCGAATTTATCCCAGGGATTAATTTCATTTTTCTAAGTCTTTTAATAAAAGCAATATTAACAACCTAGTCTACCATGACAAAAATTAACAGACTCAACAATATAAGCAGATCTAGAATTACTTGCATTATTGACAACTTCTTGAACCATATTCCGCACAAATAAACCTTTATTGAGGTACCCCTTCCCAACAAATCCTTTGTGAGAAATTAATTATTTTATCAGCTTCAAAAACAAGTTTAAGACATGCTTTGTAGAGAAGTGCTAGTGAGACTAAGTTTTTACAAAGGAAAGGGAATGCAGAACATTGTTCAAGGACAATGGTTTTCCAGAAGTTAACTTGAGCAAACTTTTCATGTACCCATAACTCTAGAAATGATGGAGTTACCCATTTAGACACACTCATCATCAGTAGACTCCTCAAAATCATGAAACAACTCCTAGTTGATGCAAACATGTCTCAAGGCCCCTATGTCCAATACCCAATCAATCTTATTAGCTACTGAGTTTGCCTCGACAACAACGGTAACAATCTCTATATCACCCTCAACAAGGTGAGCTTGGATAGAAGCTTGTCTTCCCTACTTCAAGGTTTGCCCTTATCTTTGATAGCACTAGGAAACCTTTTCCCAAAATTTGATCTTATTTTTTTACCTTTTGCATTAGTGGGGGTTGATGAAATAATTCCTTTCTTTACCCTCAACAAGGTGAGCTCGGATAGAAGCTTGCCCTCCTTGCTTCGAGTTTTACCTTTGTCTTTAATAGCATTAGATAACCTTTTCCCAAAATTTGTTCTCATTCTTTACCTTAGCATTAGTGAGGGATTGTTGGAATTATTTCTTTATTATTTCTTTTCTTTGGCATTATTTCTTTTTAAATAATGCAAAGAATAAAGAATTCTTGTAGGTCCGTTTTCCCCGAACTACTTTCTTGTCTTATGTGAGAGAAAAGTCTCTCATTAATTAGAAAAAGCTCTTTTTTCTCCTTAATATAAATTGCCCTTTATTGGGCTTGTAACGAGCTAGTAAAAAGGAGTGGTCTTGCGCACATGAGAAGTGGCTTGAAGACAAAACTGATCAATGTTCCCCTGCTTGCTGTATATATGTGAGACCTATCCCAAATCTGATTTTAAGAAAATATTTTTAGTTTTTTTTTTTAATTTACATATAAAGTATCCAAATACATGTATACAAGAATATATCCCGATATATTACTAAATAAATTTTGTAACAACAGTCAATCACTATTGTAATAGCCATTTTTAATTAGTAACTACCAAGTTAATTGTGACAATCAACTTAATTTTGTTACAGCTGATAAGCCCCCTTTAGAACACCTCCAGAATTAACCTATATAAAGAAGACCATTTTTGACCTTTTTCCTACCCTAAAAAAATTCTCTCTTCTTCTCCAAATGTGTTCTCCTCTTTGTGTTATTTCTGAGCTACGGAACCTCGGAGAGCAACAGTTAACAACTATGTGCATCCTAGTAGGACTGAAATCGCTCTAGAACGCCACAACATAAGATTTGTTTCAATAAAGTTGTAATTTTTCCAACAACTGATATTTACAGTCACCAAAGATTTCTCTTTTCCCAACGTTCTCAAGGAACCCAAAGAAGGTAAGCAGTTTCAAAAGGTAAAATGTGTATATAAAACAAAAGAATTGAAGAAACAGTACCTGATTGAGATTATTATCGCGAAGATGAGCGACTATGAGAGAATTAACATGACGGAACAATTTCCCGGCTTGCAATTTGTGCTCCAAGTTATCATTGTTATGGTTGCTCCCCATTTAACTTATTGAGTCACCCTAATTTATTCAATCAAACAAACAGGAACAATACCCTCAGAATCTTTGTTGATTCACAAATTTGGCTTTGCAGTGTTCGGGATTGAAAGAGAGAAAGCAATAATGGCAAACTGATAACACTTTTCTTAAAGCTCGTACAGATTTTTGGTAGAGGATGAAACTGAGGTACAATGAGCTTCAGAACTCTACCGCCGCCATTTGAGTACACTACAATGCTTCTTGGCAGTCCAATTTGGATTTGCTTTTGCAATTGATTTAGGAAAAAGTTAATTTAGGTTTTTCTTTTTAAAAAAAAATTAGAGTGATTTGGTTAAGTATTCAATAAGCAACTTGCTATTAGTCATGGTATTAGCATAGTATCCGCGCGATGCACCGATATTACAACTCCTAAATTGTTTCGGTAGTATTTACTATTTAGTACTAATGAATTGCTTTGTCGTTGTGAGCGAACTATAACTAAAAGCAAATGGGTGAGAAAACTTTTGATTTGAAGAGTTGAAAATTTTCTTGGACGAAATCTTAGTAAGGCAAGGTCTACGACAATCCGAGAAAAGGATTGAGAGAAATGTCTAGGTAAAGTCTAATTCCCTTGTTGCTAAGACATTAAGAAGACAATATGACTTTTCGAAAGTGAATTCGGGTGAATAGAACTCTAATCTCAATTATGAACTTATCGTGAAGGGGTTGGTTTGGAATGTCAAGGTTTGAAGGTGCGTTGCGAAATAGGCTAATTTTGGAGGATTTCCGAGTTTCTATCTAGTGCAAGCCGGTATAGTGGGTGATACACTTCTATAGCGATGGATTTAATTCCCGCTACAACGACGCTACTATAGCGAAATTAGGCCACTATAGTGGATGATACGCTGCTATAGTGGTGGATCTAATTCCCTCTACAACATCGCTGCTATAGCAGAATTGGACCGCTATAGCAGGGTTAGTCACAGTTAATGTAGAAAATCTCCCAAACCCGCTCATTAATTGGCAATTACGTTTTGGGGAAGAGCAGAGGAGACCTAGGGTGAATTTCATTTGTTTACCATCGTAATCATTTGTAAAGGTAAGTAAACTACTCCCCTAACTTGGTAATTCAATTCTAGAGCCTTAGAATCTGTGGTGATGATCATAGGGGACGGTTTCTTTAATTTAATGGTGGAAAAACACTGGTTTACGTGGGATAATTATAAGAATGGTTTGGGGTTTGGGATCGGGATATAATTTGAGTGTATTTAAACCATTTAGGTCTGATTATGTGTTATATTGATTGTTTGTAGACCAAGAACATGTTACATATCACAACAAGGTGAAAATTCATGCTTGATTTGAGGTAAGTGATGGTTGTTTGATTACCGTGCTTGCTAACTGATTCATTAATATTATTTATATAATGTATGGTTAAGAAAATCGAAGGAGTATAAACCAAAATGATTAACTTGTGGTCAATCACATTCAATAAATGTGTTTACTTGAGTGTACAAGTGTGATTTTTATTCATTAAGATTGTGATTGTGATGTGTGATTGTTGGTTGGCTTGGGTACCACGTCTAGTACATACTAACAGTTGGGCACCATGCCTAGTACATGATATCTCTTGGTTGGATGGGGTATCACACTTAATACATATTCGGTTGACTCGGGTACTATACCTGATATGGATTATCTATATGGTTGGCTCGAGTATCACGTCGATACAAATTACTATTGATTAACTCGGATACCATGTTTGGTACATGTGATTGTTTGTGTGTGGATTCCATGAGTGAATCAAGTTGGCTTGTTGTAATGTTGGTGATCACGTTTATTGCGTATATTATTTATTTAACTAAGTTGTGGCTACCTGTTTATATCTCATATATCTAGAGTTGGCCAATGATCCTACTAGTACACTATGGATTTTGTGTACTGATATTGTATTTTCTCTTTTTTGTTGAGCACAGGGAATATTTCGACGTCTTTGCGACTTGAGTTGCTTTGTCCGAGCCACTATGGATTCCTCTTTTCCATCTAGTCCATTTTTCAGACTTAGACTCTTATTGTTTTGGGGTTGCAACCCCACATTTTAGGCTATGTAGATATTTTGATACACGACTTTCAGGTTCTAGGGGGTTATTCCGTAATGTTTTGTTGATTATGTCTTGAAATGTGACTCTGTGGTTTAATTTATAAAGACTATTCCCTTTTAGTTGTTTGGTGTATTGCATGTTAGTAGAATAGTTGGTTCTCCCACCAGGGATTTAGTGTGAGTGCTTCTCGCGACGGGTTGAGTCGTGACAAAGTTGATATCAAAGTCCTAAGTTCGTTGATCTTGTCACACCAAAATAGATCTAGTAAATTCTTATGGAACAGTATTGAGAAATACTTTTCTTCTAAAGGCTATAAGACTTCAAGATATTTTCTCTTCGTGTCGTAACTTGTTTACGATTGGAAGCTGGCGATCCAAATTGCACTAGACGAAACAGGGTGAGAGTACTAGCTCAAGCTATAGAACTGGTAGTGTGAGGGCGAGGAAAGGGTAGAGACAGAGGAAAGGGCAAAGGCAGAGGGAGAGAAACACCTACCAAGGGTGAAGCTTAGGCACTGGCTGGGCCGAGGCCAGCAACCCCTCCCCCACCCAAGATTTATGCTAAGGAGAATGTGGAGGTAGATTTCGAGGAGGGTGTTGAACCCGAGATGGCAATATAGGTTGAGGGTGCAGGTCTTCCCTCTATGACTTATGAGGTCGTTCATCAAGTGTTGGCCTCCATGAGTGGGAGAGCTAGTACTGAGCCACTCCTACTGAGTCGACTACTCAAGCTCCAGGTTCTCATCCCATTGCTACCACCGTTATCAAGATGGATGAAGTTTTGGGTCTAATGTGTTATTTTGTCCTATACTAGGCCTTGTCATGACCAGGACTAAGCATTAGTTGTTGACTAAGTGGGTGTTTGGATTGACAGTTTTTGATTTCTGAAAGTGTTTGGCAATTATAAAAATAACTTAAATAAGTAAAAAATGACTTAAAATAAGTTAGAAGTAAAAGTAGGGGCCCCCCTACTTTTATTTTTTTAACTTTAAAGTCATTTTAGTTTGACCAATGATATTACTTTTTATACCCTTAATTCTTTTAAATAATGCCAAATTTGCCTTTGTGAAATAGAACACTAACATCTCTTTTCCTCAATTTTCTTTGCTAATGCGGTGCTCCAAAGCGTTAAAGCTCCAAAGCTCCCCTGACTTAGTTTTCTTGTTCTTCTTTAACATTTTAGTTTTCATTTCTTTTTCACGAGAGAAAAGTATCGACATTGAAGTAAGTTATTCTTCATTCTTTCTCGATTTTTGTATTTTCTTTTCAGATTATGTATTTTTTATTTTTCTGTTTTCTTTTGTTGTTGCATCTAGTAATTTATAAGTTGTCAACAACCCCTTGACACCCCCAAAAAGATATTGTCTAATTTGTTGCACCTTTTCGATTTGTTTAGTTTAAGTTTCTTTGGTTGCAATGGTATCAGTTCAACAACTAGATGTAGGAAAATAATGAACAATTTTAAATTTTTCTTCATTCTCTCTCGATTTCTGTATTTTCTTCTTGGATTATGTACTTTTTATTATTATTTTTTGTTTTCTTTTGTTGTTGCAATGTTGTTTTTTGTATTTTGACTATGTATCAAATAATCTCTTTTTGTAGTTAGTTGTGGTATATAATTTGATTGTGTGTAGTATATATTTGTCATCTATTATAAGATTATAGAAGTAGTTATTCTCAATTTTCTTATCAATTTTCATTTTCAGATCATTTACACCATGTCGTAAATTAATTTGAGATACACTAATGCTAAGTGGGATGATGATGCCTATCTCAAATTTATAGAGTTATGTGAATTGGAGATTAGGAAAGGAACTAGACTAAATACTCATTTATCTAAAGATGGATGAAAAAATATGATCGATGAGTTCAATAAAAGATGAAAAGACGTTGTAAAAAAAACAAATGAAAAATCATTGGAATAGCTTGAAAGTAAAGTGGACTCTTTTAAAGCAGTTGATGAGAGGAGATACATGTATAGGATGGAATGCCACCAAAAATACAATTATGGCAGATGATGATTGGTGGAAGCGAAAAATTAAGGTACATTTCTCACATTGTTCTATATGTCTTTGTTATTTCTTTCATTGTTGAATTTTAATTTACCTAAATTTATTTTTTATCTTTTGTTACGGGAGGATGTTCGATATAGAAAATTTAGGAATAAAGATCTTTCGCTCATATGATTTCTCTATGATGCATTATTTTCTGATATTGTTGCTACGGGAGAAAGAACACGTGTCACAAATTAAGGACAATTTTTTAAAAATAGGATAATTTTTTTTAAAAAAGAATAAATGATAATGATGATGATGGTAGGGAACACTTTATTAATCCTAATGATGAAGGGGGTGATTAAAATGATGATCCACAAGATATGAATTCTATTATGTTTCCTAAGCCATCACTAAAAAGACAAATTTCAATTGATGGCATTGGAACTAGTAATCAACTAAAAAAAGTAAGACAAAATCAATTGTTGCATCAATGAAAGAGGATATGCACTTTTTAGTAGAGTTAATGTCTAACAAAAGTACTATTGCATCTCATGTAGTAGATGATCCCAACATTGATAAGTGTATGAATATTTTGGGAAGCATACCAAATATTTTTTGAAAAGGGTTCATGTATAACTATTTTGTGAACATGTTTCTTAAAAAATACATTCAACAATTGTTTCTTAAGATGCCTACTGAAGAAGCTCCAAAGTCTTGGATTGAGTATTAACTATCAATTATACCTTAAGAAAGTGTGAAGAATGTATTGTTATGGAAAAAATAATTTTATTATTTTATGTGTGACATTATGCTTGTACGCATAAACTTTATTTATTGTCTTTAATTTGGTTTAGACATTATGGTTGTATGGTTAAACTTTTTAAAATTAATTACGTAAATGTATTCATTATGTTGAATTTATGTAAATGTATTCGTTGTGTTGAATTTATATATAGGTGTTTGTTGTGTTGCATTCATATAAGTGTATTTGTTGTGTTGAATTTATATATAGATGTTTGTTGTGTTGCATTTATATAATTTTTTTTGTTGTCTTGAATTTATATATATGTGTTTATTGTGTAGAATTATATAAAAATGTATGTTGTGATTGAATTTATATAAATGTGTTAATAATATGGAAAGTATATAAAATAGTAAAATTCTTGTTTGAATTTATATAAATATTTTTATTGTGATGAATTTGTGTGTGTGCGCGCGCGCGTGTGTGCGTACATGCGTGCATGCGTGTGTGGAATTTATACAAAGATGTATGTTGTAACTGAATTTATATAAATGTGTTACTAATGTAAAAAGTAGTAAAATTGAAATAATAATTGTTGATTCAAAATTGTTATAAGTAAGTAAAATATATGTGTCATTACATGTAAAATAATGAAATTATTATACTCTTGATATTTATTAATTGAAGATATTCTTATTTCTAGTTAAATGAAAGATTTAGACTTTACCATATCACCTCATTTAAGTGATTTGTTAGATGAAGAAGATAAAGAACTCGAACAAAGTAGAAGAGAACAAAATGAGAAAGAGTGGATGGCTCTATGCCGAATAGCAGGTAAATACATTTTAATGTATTACAAAAAATACTTATGCAAAGAACCTTGCTGTACATCAAGGCGCTCCAGATGTATATTTATTCAAGAGATATTACAAGGAAATGAAACTCATTGTTAAGAAACTTTTCGATTAAAAAAGGTGGTGTTTGTTGATCTATCCAAAAATTTAAATGAAAATATGGGCTCAAACCCAAGCGTGGATTGTCTATACATGAAATGTTAGGCATGCTCTTAATGACGTGTACACATGGAGCGGGAAACCAAAGGATACAAGATATCTTTCAACGTTCAAGGGGGACGGTTCATAGACACTTTCATAGTGTTTTAAAAGTCATTTCAAAGCTTGCAGGAGACATTATTAAACCACATTTAAATTATAATGATGGTGTTGGAACTCACAAGCCATGTATGAATAATATTTGTCTTTCTTTAAGGTAAGTAACAATTTTTAGTTAGCTATATTTTTTTAGCATTACTTGCTATATTTCTTTAGTTCATGTCATTATAATTTTTTTAATATTACTTGCAGGAGATATTATTATTTATTAGAATATTTTTTTAAGTATTACTTACATGCCTATATTTTTAGAATTGTATTGGAGCCCTTGATGGTACACATGTTAAAGCTAGATTGCCACAAGGTTAACAAAGTACCTTATATTGGACGTAAAGGTTATCCAACTTAAAATATTCTTGATGTTGTTGATTTTAACATGTGTTTTACATTTGTATGGGCTGGATGGGAAGGAGCAGCTCATGATAGTCGTATATTTGGTGAGACTTTCCACATCCTTTAGGAAACAAATATTATTTAGTGGATGAAGGATATGCTAACATGAAGGGATATATGGCTCCATACAAAGGAGATATCATGACCCAAAAACACTAGTCATGATGACATTTATGTTCCCAACCGATAGGTAAGCCAACTCAATAATTTAATCAATTTAACTTAAAATGTAAAAAGGTAAGTAACGAACAATATCTCAAATACTAAGTCTAAAATTAATAAAATATAGAAAAAATAACATACTACCCCAAGATTTAGTGTCATAAGTACATGAGCTTCTACAATATCATACAAGTCCAAAATAAATTACAAGCCTAAACATAACAAAAACTTTGTCTGAATACTAAGACAACAAAATAAATTCAGAGATAAATGAAGGTGTGGGCCACTGAATAGCCAAGTAGCTCACCACAACTTTAAGGTGATCCAACTTAGACCCAAAAAGCTCCATGAGGTGTGCTTGTACTCAGAATCTTATCTGCACCACAAAAGAGTGCAACAAGTGTAGTATGAATACGAAACTGTCTTTGGCCAAGCCCAGGGATTGACAAATCTATAGTGGCGGGTCTATCTTCTTCTGGGCGAGCTGCGGAGCAACTTTTTCTTTCTTTCATTCCATCTGTCTTGGTGTACCCAGTATGTATCATAGATCGGTAACGAAGAAGTAGTAACAAGAGTATATAAAAAACATCATTATATTTTACAAGTTTACGTTACACTTATTAGCCAAGTTCCATCAAATAGGAATAATCAAATGTCACGAAATATCCAAACTGTAGTGAAACACATAATCAAACAAGAATGAAGGATGTAATGAGATGCAATGCAATGCAACAACATGAAATGATATGCCTCACATTCCAAGTACTCTCTCTCAACTGTATATAGCGATGCTTCTCAGAAATACATCGAGAGTTCATGACCCATACCGACATAGACAATCTCCATGTGTCTATGCGGACGATCTCAATGCACTAACATAAAATTAAATAATCCCTAGCACGAACAATATCTATGTGCCCAATTTATAATCATAAATCAATCTCAACATGGACAATCTCCACGTGTCAAACCTTTACTCATACTCAATCGCAAGTCAATGCATGTGCACATTATAATATCAATAAAAGGAGATGATCAAGAATCTCAATAAATCAAATGTTGCTATGACATATAGTCACCTCGATTATCACAAATATATGGGTTCAATAAAGAAACACAACCACACAAAAGAAACCAAGTCACTAATACATCAACTAATGCCCATATGATTTGGCATTCTCAGATTACAAACTATCATACTATAATAGTAAGCTTTCCCTTTAATAACACCGGTACTCCTACCAATGCCCGTCACCCCATTGGTACGAACCCCCCATATTTCTCCCTTACCCATTGTCTATTTCATTTTAATTTTTAATTAGAAAACATCCCTCAAGAAAGTATAGGAAGTTTTAACATACCTTGAATGCTGAACATGTATCATGATCCTCATGATTTTACCTTTTCCTTTCATAATGCTTCAGAACATTTCCAATCTATTAGATATGCATTATTCATAAGTAAACAAGTCCATAGACACCCATATTGCTATATTTAGTTCCGGCTCGAAAATCAAGTAAAAAAGTCATCACGAGCCAACAAATTCGAATCTAAAATTTTCTTTCAGAGTATGTTCATCCATGATATAATAAACTTGCATGCCAAATTTCAACTAAAATAGATCGTTATTCGCCCTTCAAATTAAGATTTTGTTCTAAGAACCCTAGGGCTACAATTTCTTAATTTAGTATAAATTCTACACGTTTCTACCCTAAAAATTTGTTCATAATCACATAAAAATTCCATAGAAAAGATATAATAATTACCTTGATGTTTTGGGATGAAATTCCTATTTTTCTCTTCTTCTTTTTTCCTTTTCTTTTTTCCCTTTTTTTTTCTCCAAACGTAAACTCGAAATAGAAAAAAATTATGCAGTGGAGAAAAAGAAAAGAAAGCGAGAAAAGAAAAGGAAAAAGAGAAGAGAAAAATAGGAATTTCATCCCAAAACATCAAGGTGATTATTCTCATCTTTTCTATGAATTTTTTATGTGATTATGAATTTTTTTTTAGTGTAGAAACGTGTAGAATTTATACTGAATTAATAAAATATAGCCCTAGGATTCTTAGAACAAAATCTTGATTTGAGGGTTAAATAATGATTTGTTTTAGCTGAAATTTGGCATGTACGTTTATTTTATCAAGGGTGAATATAATCTGAAAGAAAATTTCAGATTCAAATTTGGTGGCTCAGAATGACTTTTTTACCCGATTTGTTTACTTAATATAGCAATATGGGTGTTTACAGACTTGTTTACTTACGAGTAATGCATATTTGATAGATTAGAATTTTGAAGCTTTATGAAAGGAAAAGACAAATCTTGAGGATCATGATACGTGTTCGGCATTCAAGGTATGTTAAGACTTCCTAGACTTCATTGAAGGACATTTTCTAATTAAAGATTAAAATGGAACAAACAATGGGTATGGGCGAAAGATGTGGTCTCATACCGATGGTGTGATAGGCATTGGTATGAGTACTAGTGTTATTAAAGGGAAAGCTTATTACTATAGTATGATAGATTGTGATCTGAGAATGCCAAAGCATATGTGCATTAGTTGATGTATTAGTGACATGGTTTCTTTTGTGTGGTTGTGTTTATTTATTGAACTAGTATATTTTTGATAATTGAGGTTATTATATACCATAGCGACATTTGATTTATTGAGATGCTTCATCATCCCCTTTTATTAATATTATATTGTGCACATGAATTGACATGAGATTGAGTATGAGTAAAGGTCTGACACGTGGAGACCATCCGTATTCATATTTATTTATGATTATAATTTGGGCATATGGAGATCGTCTGTGCTGGAGATTATTTTATTTTATGATAGTGTGTTGAGATCATCCGTATCATCTGTGTTGGTATATGAGTAAATGTCTGACATGAACTCTCAATGTATTTCTGAGAAGTATTATGTATATACGGTTGAGAGAAAGAGTACTTGACATATGAGACATATCATTTCATGGTGTTGCATTGCATTACATCTCATTACATCTTTTATTCTTGTTTGATTATGTGCTTTATTATTGTTTGGATATTTCTTGTCATTTGATTATTTCTATTTGATGGAACTTGGCTGATAAGTGTAACGTTAACTTGTAAAATAAAAAAATGATTTTTATATACTCATGTCACTACTTTTTCATTGTCGGTCTATGATACATATTAGGTACACGTGGTTTTGTACTCATACTACACTTTGTGCACTCTTTTGTGGTGTAGATTACATTTTGAGTATGTGCGCACCTCAAGGAGCTTTATGGGTCTGAGTTGGATCACCTTAAAGTTGTAGTGAGTTGCTTGGCTATTTTGCGGCTCACACCTTCATTTATCTTTGAATTTATTATGTTGTCTTAGTATTCAGACTAAGTCTTTCTTACGTTTAGGCTTTTCAGTTTTTTGGACTTGTATCATATTGTAGAAGCTCATGTACTTATGACACTGAATCTCGGAGTAGTATGTCAATTTTTCTGAATTTTATTTTTTTAGGCTTAGTATTTGAGATATTTTTCCTACTTACCTTTTCACGTTTTAAGTTAAATTATTGGGTTGGATTGCCTATTGATTGGGAACATTGGTGTCATCACAACTTGTGTTTTTGAGTTGTGATAATTTTGTATCAGAGCCCTAGGTTCATTGATCTCACGAGTACAAGAGCTGAGTCTAGTAGAGTCTTGCAGATCGGTGTGGAGATGTCTGTTACTTATCTTCGAGAGGCTATGCGACTTTAGGAAACTTCTATTCTTTCATTTTTTATCATGTGTATGTGGTTCGGTTTAAGATATAAACTCCATTGTTTCATTCTCTCGCCAATAGTGATGAGACATTCTCGAATTCATATGTTAGTGATATTAATGATGTTATGTGGTATAGTGTGAGATGTTGTGATATGACTAGTATGATGACTAAGTAATATGCATTGCAACTTTGAATATATCAATTGAGAAGGGTAGAAATAGTAAAAATGACTTGCTCGAGGTGTAATTTTGATAAAAATATTACAACTTTGTTGGTTTTTATTATGACAATCTCATGGTATAGATATATCACTAATAGATCAATAATTTAATATTAAAAGGGTATATAGGATGCTATGATATCAAATGTAATTAATCTTACGAGGATCAATTAATTAGGTAAGAGCATAGTAATCATGATCATGCTATAATAAGAAGTTGAGAAATAGCAAAAATATAAGAGGTCGTCATTTATGATGAAGTATAGATGGTAGAACTTGCTATAAGATTTGTATGAAACTATGTGGGAACATTCATAGAGACGTGTGTCTAGTGGTAAAGATCGCCATACAATTCATGGACTAATATTTTGGTGGTTGGAAATATTATATCAACAAATAACTAACTCTATTGGAGTAACCAAGATTGTCCCAAGTATTGTTCAGTATGCTCTCAATTTTTATAATTTTATTTTGACTATCGATCTACTTTCCTTTAGGTACCTTGTTTCAGATATGGATATGTTTTGTGACTCTCCTTCTATGTTTGTACGTATTCAAACACCCTTAAATGATTCTTAGTGGTGGATTGATTACATCGATCTTAAATTATTGATTTGGTAGCATAAAATATATGGATAGACTTAATTATTTCAAATATGCTAAATGTTGATATCACATTGAGTATATATATAGACTATTTCCATATTATGCAATTCTAGACTGTTACGCATAGAAAATGACCTTAGATATGTTTGATATTCTTAAACTAAAATGGTAGGTCACCCTTAGTATCTATCTTAGGAAGGTAATATCATTATCAAAGACCCAATGTATGATTGAGAAAGAATATCTCACCTATTTGACTTATATTCATGATATGAGTATCGATACTTCTCTTTTAGAATCAGTATCAGTGATGAAAGAGTTTTTGGAGGTGTTTCATTTGCTCGATTTTAATTTTATTATTGACTCAGAGCTGGGAATTTAGCTCATTTATATTACTTTTAATTGGAACTCTCTAACAAAATTAAAAGAATAGTAATAAGACTTTTTGAGTAAGTGGTTTTATTCGACCAAGTATTTCTACTTGAATTTTTCTAGTCTTAATTGTGAAAAAGAAGGATGTGCATCGACTATAAATTTTTTAACAAAGTGATTATTAAGGAAAAATATCATATTTCGTGTATTGAGTACTTGTCTAGGAGTTTTGGTAACCTCAAAGATTGAATTGAGAGTTGAATACTATCGATTCAGGGTTAGGACGAAAGATATCTTTAAGATAGCCTTCAAGACCTCTTATGACATTATGTGCTCTTAATTATGAGTTTTGTCATGACTAACGCCCCAACGACATCTATGGAGTTGATTAATGGAGTGTCCATGCCCTATTTGAATTTCTTTGTATAATCTTCATTGGCGATATTTTGATCTACTATCGTAACAGAGAAGCATGAATAGACTTTGAGAATCGTGCTTTATAATTTTCGAAGAAAGTGTGACTTTATGTAAAGTTTTCTATGTGTGAGTTCTAGCTCAGTTTCATGACATCTTTGAGCTTATTGTGACTAAGAATGATATTATGGTAGATGAGAAGAGTATTGAGATAGTTAGAGATTGGGATAGGTCTACTTCACCTTTTGCGATAAGAGCTTTATGGGTTTGACCTGTTACTACAAATGAAATTTGGATGACTTCTCTTTTATTGTGTCTCTATTGACAAAACTAACCTAGAAGAATTTGACTCTCCAATGATCTGAGGAGTGTGAGGTGAGCTTTCAAAAACCTAAGACATTGTTGACTTCATACTTGATTTTGACCTTATCAATGAAAGAGAAAGAGTTCACGAAGTATTATAATGTTTCACGGGTTAATCTTTAAAATATTTTGATGTAAAAAAGTAAGATAATAACGTATATTTTGAGATGGTTGAAGGTGTAGGAGAATAACTGTCCTACTCATTATTTAGAGTTGATCATGATAATTTTTTTCTTCGAAAACTTGAAGGCATTATTTACTTGGACACCAATGTGAGGTGTTTACAAATTATCACAGTATTTAATATATTTCTAGTAAGAGAGATCTAAATTTGAGGC
The DNA here is from genome assembly GCA_036250505.1 of Solanum acaule. NCBI lineage: Eukaryota > Viridiplantae > Streptophyta > Magnoliopsida > Solanales > Solanaceae > Solanum > Solanum acaule. The sequence goes on from JAJOOR010003064.1 coordinate 19,341, forward strand.
AGAGGAGATGGTAATGGCTGCTTAAGGATTATGGCATTACTATCTTGTATTACCCAAACAAGACAAATATAATAGCAAATGCATTGAGTCAGAAGTTAGTTAGTATGAACAACTTGATTTTATTGCAAGTGGAATAGATGTTCAATACTTGGCTAATAGATTTATGAGTCTTGATATTTCAGATCCTGATATGATTGTTGCGTATATTGAGGTACACTTCTTTCTAGTGGATTAGATCAAGGCTAGACAGTTGGAAGTTTAGAAGTTGAATATAATTCAAAACAAGGTGTTAAAGGGTGATTATAAAGTTGAAATGTTAGATTTGAAATGTGTTTTAAGAATGAAGAATCATATTTGTCTTTTAAGAATTGCTATTTTGACCAAGTTAATTATGAAAGAGATTTATAATTATAAATATTCTATTCATTGAGGAGTAGTGAAAATGTATTATGATTCGAAGAATTATCGGTGATATCGAATGGAGAGAGACATTATAGAGTATACGTCCCGATGTTTGAACTGCCTGTAAAGTATAAGCACCAGAGATTAGGTGGTGAGATTCAGAAGATGTATATATATGAGTGAATGTTGGAGTGAATTTTCATGAATTTTGTGATAGGATTGACAAAGATTTTGAGAAAGATTAGTGATATTTGACTTATCATGGATAGAATGATCGAATAAGCTTACTTTTGGTCGGTTTAGACTTCATACATACAAAGAGTTTGGTTAGAATTTACATTCAAAAGATAATTTATTTTCATGGTGTGTCTATTTTCATCATTTCAGACAAATTTAATTAGTTCATATCTAATTTTTGATAGTCTATGTATAATGTGTTGGGTATTCGGGTAGAGCTTAGCATAATTTTTCATACATAGATAGATGGTTAGTCTGAATGGTTTATTCAAGTGTTAGAGGATATGATACATATGTGTGTGATTGATTTGGAAATTCATTAGGCCTAATTATTGTCAGTGAATAATTTTCTTGTAATAATAATTACCATTTCATCATCCAGATGGTCCTATTTGAGGCTTTGTATGATAGAAAATGTTATTCTTCGATTTGTTGATTTGAAGCATTTGTGGTTAGACCTTAGGATATTGATCTTTGAGATATTTGTTAGATAAGGTCAAGCTGATTCAAAATAGATTTCTCATAGCCCAAGAGAAAAAGAGTTATGCGGATTGAAAGATTTGTGATCCGAAGTTCATGATTGGAGAGAAAATTTTATTGAAAGTATCGCCCGTGAAGGGTGTTATGATGTTTGGAAAAAAGGACAAACTCAACCTTGGATTCATTGATCCGTTTGAGGTACTTCTACATTTTGGAGAAATGAATTATGAGTTGGATATGCCACAAGACTTATCAGTTGTTCATCTGATTTTCCATGTTTTTATGTTGAAGAAGTATTGTGTTAATAGTTGTCATTTGATTCAATGTGACTCAATAGAGTTCGACCAAGAATTTAACATTTGAGGAAGGTCCTATAGTTATTATGTATAGGCAGGTTAAAAATCCACTTGAAAGGTTGAAGTCCAACATAGTGGCGGATCCAAGATTTTCATGAAGTGGGTTCAAGATATAAAAAATAAATAAGCAAAATAGCAAACAAAACAAATTTTGATTAATTAAAATATATCATTACAATTCTATGCTATGAGTTTTCATTTCTTGAAACCTATTCATAATACTCTCATAAAAAATAGTATTAAATATTCTTTTCTCTACATAAAGCACCATACGATTACTCATGAAATCATCATCCATTTGATTTTGCAATTCACTCTTGATCAACTTCATTTCCAAGAAAGCTCTTTCAACTGTAGCAGTAGCAATGAGAAACACAAATTTTATAAGGCGAAAACAAGAGAATAATTTAAATGTTTCTTTACCTTAACTAGTTTTCTAGAAATATCACCAAGCCTTTTTAGATTGAAGAACCTTTTATCAACATCACTGACATCAACTATATAAGTCTCTATCTGATTCCTAAGAGTAACCATTACATTTTCACCAAAATCATCGGGACAAATTCAACCATTCTCAATATGTTCTTGATGTCAAAACTAGAAAATGAGTCAATTGGATTCAGACAAGCAACTTCAATAAGCAAATCTGTTCTAACCTCATTAAAACGATCATTGAGTTCTTGAAGCTGCCAATCAATAATCTTAAAAAATAATTCCACACGATAGTGATGTAAGATAGTATACTCAACAACTTTACGTCGAGATCTTCCAAAATTAACATAAAACTCATCAAAATTAGGTATTAAAATATCATACTTGCCACAAAATGTAGACATATTCTTGACATGTGGATTCCATCCTACATTCCTTAAATCTTGCAATCGTTTCTTCACCACTTTAAAAGTAGAATGAAATTTGCAATATCTTGTTCTTTCTTTTGTAAAGATTCATTAAGCTCATTTGTGATCGCTAAAATATCTCTCACTAAATGCAATATGAAAGCAATCTCAAATGTTCGACAAAATTTAAAATATCCTGTTGCTTTAGCTTTTTCTTCAAAAGATCTAATATCAAGAACAACAGTATCAAGAACATCAGTAATAGAGCCAAACATACTAATGAAGTTCCTAAAAGATTTATAATGTGAATCCCACCGATTATAATTGGCAGCTCTAGCAAATCAAGTTCTTGATTCAATCCCTTACTACTTTCAATCTTGAATTTTTTTTGCTTGAGATTCTCAAAATTCATCCATACATTTAAAAGAACCTCCCAATACATTTAAGACATTAGAAACCAACAATACAAGTTCTTCGACTTGAAGACATATTTTGGTACCCCAATAAGAGTTAACTGAAGTTGGTGAGCAAAACAATGAATTGCATGAGCTGATATACTTTCTTGTTGAATCAAAAACTTAAGGCCACTTAGACGCACTTGCATATTGCTAGCTCCATCATAGCATTGTCCCCGTATAAAAGATAAACTCAAAGAATGTTGAGCAATATAGTTAACAATTGCTTCTTTCAAACATAAAACACTAGTATCATGAAGATTAATAATTCATATAAACCATTCCACCAGAGACCCTCTCTATCAACATAACGCAAAACAATTGTCAGTTTCTCCTTACATGATATATCACAAGATTCATCAACTAACAATAAAAAAAAATTCACCATTTAGATCCTCTATAATAGCTTTAATTGTTTCAAGCTTACATGTAGTGACAATATATTTTTGAATTTTATGAGAAGTCAACTGGTTATTTATTGGAGCCTTTTTCAATACAAGTTCACTAATATTATTACACCGCTTCGCATACTATGAAAGAATTTCAAGAAAGTTACCTTTTATTAGTGATGATTCATCTCCACGGCGTCCATGAAATGCCAATCCTTGATTCAAGAGAAGTCTCACCACTTCAACTGAAACCTTTAAACAAATTTTGTGCTCAAGCTTGGTTTGATAGGATAGCTTAACAAATGCGGCTTGAATTGATTGTTCTTGTCACATTAGATCTTCACACTTCTTCTTTGCCTGATTATGAGCATTGTTTGACTTACCAATATGCATATCTAATCTTTTCTTTTTGTGCCAACTATTGAACCCTATACTTGAAAATGTTACGCCTCCACCTTGATGAATGCTTTCATCTTGAAATAAATAACAATACAGACAATAAGATGCATCTTCGGTCACACTATACTCCAACCAATCATGATATTTTCAAACCATTTGCTATTAAAATAGCATTTAAATTCATAAATATCACTTTGAGGAAATTTGCAAATTCGAGGTTGATGAGGACCTCTCTGGATATATGCTCGCCTAATCTCATCACGTTCATCCAGATGATAGTCTCGAGTGGATATCCTTTTCTTTGTATCCGTTGGTAAAGAAACCAAATCTACGCCTTGATTTTAGCAAAATGATGAGTTTCTTCTAATTGGTTTAAGTTTTCTTCCACATGAGGAGCATTTTGAGCGGATGATTGTGGAAACTTGGAGGATATAGGAGAGAAAAATCTCTTCATTTGATTTTGAACCTGTATTACCAAATTAAAATTCTAATTAAAAAATAATTAAAAAACATTGTTAAATAAATGAAATTTCAATTTATCAATATAAACTAAGAAGATAAAAAAAATACTATGAGTGATTTCTCCTCACTCAATATTTCACAAATAAAATCAAAATATTAAACAATATAATTATAACCTTAATTTAAAATTGAATACATAGAAATAATACTATATATATATATACTAGTAAAATTACCCGCGCCTCGAAAGGGAATTTAATATCACAGAATTTATAAAATAATACTTAAAACCTATATGTCATTAAAATTTAAAAGCTATAGTATCTTACACAAAAGATTACATAGTAACAAACATTAATAATGTAAATGAAAATGAAAATTATAACATTTTATCATTTATCCTTAATAACATAAGTATAAATTACTAACTGTAAAAATACATACCAGTATCTGTAACATAAGCAATGGTGTCAGTGAGCCACTCAACAGGATCAAAGTCCACAAATATTTAATTGAGAAGAATAAGAAGAAGAAGAAGAAGGAGGAGGAGGAGGAGGAGGAGGAGGAGGAGGAGGAGGAGGAGCAGAAGGAGGAGCAGAAGGAGGAGCAGAGGAGAAGCAGAGGAGACGACGAGGAGGAGGAGGAGGAGGAGGAGAAGTAGTAGTAGTAGTAGTAGTAGTAGTAGTTCATAATTTTCTTTGTTGTAAAATGAGAGGAAATCCCTCTAATTATAGACTACAAAGGGTAGTGTGATTTATTATGCCTTATCGGAAAGGTCACAACTATTTGGAAAAGTTGCAACCCTTCGGAAAGGTCACAACCTTTTATAAAAGTCACAACTTTTCATAAAAGTCACAACTCTTCATAAAGTCGCAACTTTCATAAAAGTCGCAACTTTCATAAAAGTCACAACTTTTCATAAAAGCCGTAACTCTTCATTAAAGTTGCAACTTTTAATAAAAGTCACAACTTTTCACGAAAGGAAAAGGCTAGTTTTGAAAATAAATAAATTAAATGGGAATCCTGGTTCTCTTTATATATATATATATATATATATATATATATTGATGCGAGATTTGAGAGACGGAGAGAGTCTTCTTACTTCAACAAAAATAATCGCTCAAATTTTTGGGGATAGAAAGCGAGAGAGGCCCAAGCGTTCAACAAAGAAAAAGACAAAGGTTTTGAGAATTGAGGAATAATAGGGATTAGTACCTTTTTAGTTGAATTCTATTTTTTACTATTAAGGTATATAATAATAACAATAAACATTTTAAAACAAACTAACAACAAAATGCATAAAAGTTGTTGACTATTGGACTTTTAAATATTAAAGTAAAAGACTTCTGTACTTTTTATTGTTTCAAAGAAACTAAAAGGACAAAATTTAAACCTAGTTAAAAGTATAAAAGTGTCTAGACGTTTTATATATTAAAAAAGGAATTAATGCTAAAATGTGGCAAGCGAGATTCAGACTTGGGTTGGCTGGAAAAATTGTACCCTCTTCATCGCTAGGCTAGGCGTCACACTTGTGCTAGTGGAGTAAAAATTTAATATATACCTACAAAAGTTTAAAAACTGATTAAATATACATTTATACAGTGTTATTTTTCAATGAAGTGGGTTCATATGAACCCACTTGACCTATGTAGGTCCACCGCTGGTCCAACATACAGATAATATATTCTCAATTATTTGATACTCCAGGTTCTATCTTTCTCTTTACGTTCAAGGATGAATATGTGTTTTAATGGTGGATGATGTAACGACCCTCTTAATAGTTTTATGAATTTTACATGTATTTCTAATTTTGGCCCTTCTCATAGCTTTTATATGTGATTTATGACTTGCGGGAATGAGTGATGCAATATTTAAATAAATTAAGAGTTATTTAAGTTTTATTAAATAATAAGAGGAAAATAAAAGGGCAAGCCCAAAAGAGAAAAAAAATAAGAAAAATTAAAAAAGGGGCTACGCCCAATTGGAAAAGAAGAAGAAGGGATAATGTTGTTGCTTTTGTTCGTAGCAACAGTTAGCGCAATAGAAGAAAAGAAAATAAAGGGAGAAAAAGAAGGGAAAGGAAAGAAAAAGTTTGAGATTTTCATCCCAAATCGTTAAGGTAATGATTCTCGTCCTTTCCATTAAACTTTTATGTGATTATGAATAGATTTTTAGGGTAGAAACGTGTAGAATTTGAGTTGAATTAAGAAAATATAGCCCTAGGATTCTTAGAACAAAATCTTTATTTGGGGGTCAAATAACAATCCATTTTAGCTAAAACTTTGCATGCAAATTTATTTTATCATGGGTGAACATAATCTGAAAGAAAATTTAGATTCGAATTTGGTGGCTCGAAATGACGTTTTGACCCAATTTTTGAGCTGGAACTAGTATAGAAATATGGATGTCTACGGACTTATATTTGATATATTGGAAATGTTCAAAAGCTTTACAAAAGGGAAAGATGAGATCTTAAGGATTGGGCTCAACTTTTGTGGTATGTTAAGACTTTCTAGACTTCGTTGAGGAACGTTTTCTAATTAAAGATTAAAAATGGAATAGAGAATGGGTAGGAGCGAAAGATGGGGGTCTCGTACCAATGGTGTGACGAGCAATGATACGAGTAGTGGTGTTATTAAAGGGAAAATTTATTACTATAGTATGATAGATTGTAATATGAGAATGTCAAATCATATGGCCATTAACTGATGTATTAGTAACTTGGTTTCTTTTGTGTGGTTGTGTTTTTTTATTGAACCCGTATATTTGTGATAATTGAGGTGATTATATGTCATTGTGAAATTTGAATTTATTGAGATGCTTCATCATCCCCTTTTATTGATATTATATTGTGCACATGCATTGATATGAGATTGAGTATAAGTAAAGGTTTGACACGTGAAGATCGCCCATATTTAGATTGATTTATGACTATAAGTTAGGATAGTGGAGGTCATCTGTGTTGGGATTTTTTGATTTTTTGATTTTATGATAGTGCATTGGGATCATCCGCACAGACACTCGGTCTGTATCAATATATAAACCTCGGAGTCCCCCATGGGTCACAAACTCTTGATGTATTTTTGAGAAGTATCATATATACATGGTTAAGAAAGAATACTTGGAATATGAGACATCATTTCATGGTGTTTCATTGCATTTCATCTCATTACATCCTTCATTCTTGTTTAATTATGTGCTTCATTGCTGTTTGGATATTTCGTGACATTTGATTATTCCTATTTGATGAAACTTGGCTGATAAGTGTAACATAAACTTCTAAAATAAAAAGATGATTTTTTATATACTCCTATCACTACTTTTTTGTTTTCGTTCTATGTTACATACTGGGTACACGTGGTTTGTACTCATACTACACTTGTTGCACTCTTTTATAGTGCAAATTAGATTATGAGTATGAGCACACTTCATGGAGCTATTTAGGTCTGAGTTGGATCACCTTGAAGTTGTGGTGAGATGCTTGGCTATTTGTGGCCCAGAGCTTTATTTTTCTCTGAATTTATTTTGTTGTCTTAGTATTCAGATGAAGTCTTTCTTACGTGTAGGCTTGTCATTTATTTTGGACTTGTATCATATTGTAGAAGCTCATGTACTCATGATACTAAATCTTGGGGTGGTATGCCAGTTTTTTGCACTTTATTTTTTTGACTTAGCATTTGAGATATTTGTTCGCTACTTACCTCTTCACGTTTTAAGTTGAATTGGTTAATTATTGGACTGGCTTACCTATCGGTTTGGAACATAGGTGCCATCACGACTTGTATTTTTGGATCGTGACAGAGATAATGTGAGCTATCATCTTCCTGACTTTCACGTGGTGCAACAAGACAATTGCGAGAGCCAAGTGGACACATTGAAAAATATAAATATATGCATCCTTCATGTCGAAATATAGTAGAGCGTACATTTGATGTTTGGAAAGTAAGGTGGTATATTTTGTGAGATATGCCTTACTATAACATTGACACTCAAAGGGACATCGTGCTTGCTACTATGGCCATTACAATTATATTTAAAAAATTGAATATGGATGATGCATTTCAAACATTTGCGAATGAGAAATATATTTTATCGGTTGACTCCGAATTTGGCACAAATTCAAGCATTAACAATATAGAAGAAAATATAGAAGAACAAAGTGATACTTATTGGATGTGGCCATTTTTTATATAACAAAGTGAACCAAACCATCTATTTTTAAAATATGAATATGTGTGTGCGTATATATATAACCTTAAAAGCATGAACTCCTAAAAGCATGAACTCCTAACTTTAATGTTAAATTACTATAATATCCCTAACTTAGGTTGTGATTTTTTCGATAAGTTGTGACTTTTTTCGAAGGGTTGTGCTTTTTCGATGAGTTGTGACTTTTCCAAAGAGTTTTGACTTTTTTAATAAGTTGTGACTTTTCCAAAGAGTTGTGACTTTTTCAATAAGTTGTGACTTTTCCAAAGGGTTGTGACTTCTGGAAAAGGTCATGACTTTTTAGATAAGACACAAAAAATATTTGTTCATACTACCCTTTGTTGATTATAAATAGAGGGGCTTCCTCTCATTTTTCAACTACAATTTTTTTAATCTTCTACTCTACTTCTTGCATTTTAATTTTTTTTTGTGTGATTTATCGTCGTTAAGTTAGTTCGAAGTTTATCGGAATATGAGGTACCACTATTTTGGTGAAGTAAGTCGTTCTATCCTAAGAGGGTATATTCCATAACCTCGAGTACTTGAGGAAAATAATTTTGATGATATAATAATTATTTTTTTGCTTAATATATACATTAGTATGTAATGTTCCAATATATGAAGTTAACATGATTACAGTCTAATTTTTTTTTTTTTTTGTCAACAATTTCTCTTGAGATGTAGATACATGCTTCTGAATATCTTTTCCAAAATATAGAGAATTGTCAAGATTTGTTTTTGATGCTCAAGACAAAAGAATGACTTTATTTATCAATGCTACTTATGTGATTTATACTCTCATGAAGTTGCTTCAAAATAGTTATTACAATATAAACATTGCCCTTTTGTTTTACTTATTTACTATTTCTTAATATTTCAGTATTTTAGATAAAGAAAAGTTTATATGACTTGTAATAACGCCAATTGAAGTTTGTATTAGTTTAATTTTTATAATTTATTTAATAGTTAATTTTATGAGATAAATATTTTCATTAATGCAAATGTATATTTATATTTGGGTAGGTATTTGTATTTAAATTAAAGTATTATACATGTTACAAATGTATTATTAAGTTAACAAGATTTTCTAACTTCAAAATATATTATTTTAATATGTTTACATGATTGTATTTAACTAATAAAATTTCTCATTGACCATCTTCATAGGTTTGCATGAATAAGAGATATATATATGACGATCCACGTTGAACATTCACGAAGAATCTACAATATTATTTTTTACTAAGCTTATTATTCAAATCTTCGCTTAAATAAGAGATACTATTTACTATAACATATATTTTTGAAATTGGTAATCACGTGCAATGCACGTGTCAAATAACTAGTATGTATGTATATATATATATATATATTCCTCTTATAAATAATTTGTAAGGATAGACTAATATTATTACTTATGAATGTAATTAAAAAGAAATCTTAAATCTTTCATGTGATCTATTCAAATTATATATTTTCAAAATTTTAAAAAAGTTGTGCATATATAATTAATGTAACATCTCGCAATTTGAAATAACTAGGAAGAAGCTAATAACTGGAAATAGTCATTTTTGGAAAGAATGAAAATCTGGAAATTTTGTTAAGTTAGAATAAGTTGAGTTTTGGTCAACTTCAAACAGTCATAACTTCTAGCTCAGGATGAGTTAGAGGTACTTCCAGATAAGGTAGGAAAGCTCTTGGAATGATCTTTTCAACGCCTCTGAGTTTGCGCGATTCCGAGTTCGTATGAGTGAGTTATTCCCTTTGGGAGTTGGGATATTTGAATAAAGAAAGTCTAAACCGGATTTTAGAAGGGTAGTTTGGTCTTTTCCTTACCCAACTTAATTAATTCATTTTTAGGAGTTTAATTGGGGTAAATTCAGATTTTAGTCAGTTTAGAAAATGTGAATTTCACGCTAGGGCTTGGAGAAAAGAGAAAAGAAGAGGAGAAAGGAGAAGAGAAGCAAGATTCGTCATGATGGTTGAGTTTAGCTTGTGGATTTCATCGGGGGTGATCCTTACAAGGTATGTGAGATCATATAGTGTTGGGTTAGTTCACCCACGCGCCAATCATGATTCAATTCAACGAAATAATGTTTGATTTGAAAGTAAATTCTTTGAATTCTTGATGAAATTCGTTTGAATTCCTATGGGTTGTGTTGTTGAAGTTTCTTAATGATTTAATTCATGTTTACGGGTGAAATTTCGAGTTGAATCTATTGTATATTGAGGATATTAGTGATTCTAAGTTTTTGGGGAAAGAACTAAGTGGAATTAGAGGGTTTAGAGATGAAAAACGAAGGAGAAAAGTCGGAGTTTTCTGGGCAAGGGCTTGGGGCGCCGCGCCTCTTAGAGCGCCCCACTTTAGAGTTTGAAGTTTGGGCTCTGGGGCAATGTGCCAGCCAGAGCGCCACAACTTCAGCTCTGAAATTTTTGCTCTAGCGCCCCGCGCCTCTCAGAGTGCCAAGGTCGCCAGTTCTTCGTATTTCTTCCCCAATCTTTCGTACTAGTTCCTTAGCAATGTACCTATGTTTTCTAGTTGATTCCAACACTCTAAGGTACATCTAAACATCATAAAGTCATCCATAAACATGGGATCATGAACCTTGAATCCATAATCCAATTCGAGGAAAGTTAAGATCAAAGTCAAGAGAAGTAAGAGTCAAGTCAAGAGAAGTTCTTAGAGTTTTCTAAACGTCTTTCCCAAATATTTAACTTTGTTTTAAGACTTAAAGTTCAAGTTGAGTAAAGATTTAAGAGTAAAGTTTGAAGTTCATTTCTTCAAAAGTATATGGGGACTATGTATTACCAAAGGGTTTAAAATGTTTTCACATTTAAACAAGAAAGGAAACCTCGATTTCCAAAGAGCCTTCGGGCTAGTTTTCAGAAAAGAGTAATCGCTTTCTAAATGAAGCAAGAGAGGAAACTTTAATTTCCAAGATAATCTTTGAGCTAAGTTTTGAGCACTAATCTCAAATCACAGAAAGAAGTATGTTTTTAAACATAAGAGCTAATATTATATTTTTTGGGAGTAGTATTGAGCACCGATATGGGGGAGAGTTCAGACAACTCACAGCCCCCATAAACCTTGTAGCCATCAAGGGTAGAAAATGGTCATACTTTTTAGATGATTCCTTTAGTGTTTTTTAGCATAGACTAGTGGATCCACTTAGTAGTTCAGGTTCTATACCCCCGGCAAGGTATAGGACGGCCCTGGCAGTGTGAGGTAAAACGTTGTATCATCACAATAGCTCTTACGTGATGGTTGTCGGTTAGAGAAACTCCCACATAAGTTATTGTATTCTTATATACACAGTTTATTGTATTTTTACATACATTTCAGAGTTATATGTATCTTTGCATACACACAGAGTTGATCATGTTTTGAACAATTTTTCTTTATATTGCACTTGTTTTAAACTGCTTTATATTGAAATGAGTTCAGTTATGTTGAGTTGAGTTGAACCAGGTAAGTTCTTCAGATTTTTTTCAAGCCTATGTTGTGTTTAGCATTTCAACTCGCATACTCGTACATTCAATGTTCTGATGCCAGTTGGCCTGCATCTTTTTATGATGCAAACACAGGAAACTAGGATTGACATCCAGCGCATTGTTGATCCAGTGAGTACTCCAGAGTCAGTTGGTGAGCCTCCTTGTATTTCGGAGGACTCCTTTTATTGCTTTCAGTTTTATTATTAGTTCATTAGGATGTCGTGGGCTTGCCCCGATATCCATCTCAGTTGTTTAGAGGCTTCATAGACAGACAATCAGTTAGTTAAATTCATTTGTCACTACTTTATTATTGGCTTATGTTTTGAGACTCTAGGTTGCCATTTTGGCTAAGTTTGAATGTTTACTTAAAGACACTCTAAGTTATTTCACAAGTTCCTTTTTAGACTATTTCTTGTGTTTAAGTCTTCCGTTGAGTAAGTAAGCCAGGCTAAGGATTCGCTTGGGGCCATCAATGGTTCTCGAGTGCCAGCCACGTCCAGGGTATTGGCTCGGGGAGTGACAATTAACTTAAATAATAAGTTTATATTCCTCCTATAAATGATTTGTGTTTATAAAAAAATATGTGAATGATAGGTAAATAATATTACTTATGGATGTAATTAAAAATAAATCTTAATTCTTTCATGTGATCTATTCAAATTATATATTTTTAAAATTTAAAATAAGTTGTGCATATAAAATTAACTTAAATAGTAAGTTATTTGAAATATAAATTAATTTTGATTTTTTTTAGAAATAAAAATCTTAAATTAATCAACTTCTTATAATGTTAACAACTTTAAGGGTATTTCAAATATTTTGATAAAAAAAAAGTTGTTTAAGAACACTTATTTGCCAAACACATCAACAACTTTTTTTTCAACTGCAACACTTTTATCCAAATGTATAATTACTTATTTTTGAAATAACTTGCAGTACTTTAAAAAGTTGTTTTTTAAGTTAATCCAAATGACATCTAAGTTTCTGAAGCTGAAGCCTCTGTTGTTTCATGGTACTGAGAATAAGGATTCTTTTGAGTTTATCTTAGATAGTTACGAGGGGTTGCATAAGCTGGGTATTATACATCATCATGGAGTGAAGTTTGTTACTTTTTATATGTAGGGGATGTTAAGCAATGGTGGAGGGCTCATGTGGAGTGTTGTTCACTTGTTTGGCCTCCGCTGACTTGGGCACTGTTTCATGCCCTATTTTCTAGAGAAGTATGTGCTTCGTACACTCAGGGATCACAAAAGGATGAGTTTCTGGCACTTGAGTAGGGTAGCATGTTTGTTGTAGCCTACGAGGCTAAGTTTTTTGCTTTGTCTTGTTATGCTACCCAACTTTTGGGCATTGAGGAGGAGATAATTTGTCTGTATGTGAAAGGTTTGAACATTGAGTTACAAGTTTTATCGGTGCCTATGACTTCTGGAGGGAAGAGCTTTAATATGATAACTAATTATGTGAAGAAGTTGGAGAGGTTAGACAGGTTTGTAAGGCTAATTTGCTGACCAAACAATCCGAGAGTATACATAATTTTAGTGGATCTTATTCTAGAGGTCCCATTCAGCAGGGCTATTCAATCCATTATATTCATTCACCCCTACTGGCTTTTACATGTGGCCATTCTGGGGCCACTTAACAAACTTAGGCTCTTAGTGGACAATGAGCTTCTTCTTCTTTTGTCAGTAGACCATCTTTTGATCGAGGTTTCTTGAAATGTGGTAATTATGGTAACTTTAAGAGACAATGCCCTTTTAAACATATAGGTAACCTGATGCAGTAGTAAACTAATGTAGTTCTAGAAGGTGGGAGTGGCAATGGCAAGGGACATCAGGGCGGGTGAGGTAATAACCAATGAGGCTGTGTGGTAGAGGAAATTATACGGTGAAGGGAGTGACGAAACCAATTGGAGGTGTCGCTCAGACTGAGGATAGAGCTCAATTTTATGTCTTCCTAGGCGAGTTCGAGGCTGAGGCATCCGATGTAATGATCACATGTACTACTTTTGTCTATGAACACATGGCTTTTGTTTTATTTGATCTGGGATCCAATTATTCTTGGGTATTTGTTAAATTTACCTGGGTATGAATCTAATTTATGATACTCTTGATAAACCCCATTCATGTTTCCATCCCGGTTGGGAAGTCTATAGTAGTAATCCATGTGCATTATTCTTGCTTTGTGATGGTTTTTGATCTAATGTTGGGTATGATTTGGTGGTATCCTTATCATGTTATATTAAATTGTAATTCTAAGACAAGATCTCTAGAGATTCCGTCTAGGGATAGACTCAAGTGGTAGCTCAGAGCAGAGACAAAAAGAGTAGCTCAGAGCAGACAAAAGGAGTATGTAGATCACAAGGTCAGGGACATGGACCTTACCTTGCGGTCTACATACTTTTTCTGTCGACTCTGGGCCGCTAGAAGCTTAGCTTGGATACTTCTCACCTTATCCTGAGCTTCTTTCACCAAATCAACCCCCAAATGTTTCACATTTCCAGCCTCAAACCACCCTATGTGTGATCTACATTTCCTCCCATAAAGTTCCTCGAACGGTGCCATGTCAATGCTAGAGTGGTAACTGTTATTATAGGAGAACTCACAAAATGGTAGGAACTTATCCCAATGCCTTCCAAAGTCAATCACACATGCCCTCAACATGTCCTCTTAACACTTGTATAGTTCTCTCTGACTGCTCGTCTGTCTGTGGATGGAAGGCTCTGCTAAAAGTGAGTTGAGTGCCCAACTCCTCATGCAATTTTCCCAAAAACTTGGATGTGAAATGCATACCACGGTCTAAGATGATAGAAAGGGGCACCCCATGCAGCCTCACTATCTCTTTCACATAAAACTTAGCCAATTGCTGAGCGTTATAGTATACTCTGACTGGAATGAAGTGGGCTGACTTAGTCAGTCTGTCAACCACCACCCAAATGAAATCAAACTTTCCCAAGGTCTTAGGGAGACCAACCACGAAATCCATCGATATCCTTTCCCATTTCCATTCCGAAATTGGCATTCGCTGAAGCAAACCTGCAGGCCTTTGGTGCTCATACTTTACTTGCTAACAGTTTTACCACTTAGCCATAAACTCAACTATGTCTTTCTTCATGCCAGACCACCAATAAAGTCGTTTAAAATCTCAGTACATCTTGGTCACACCCGGATGAATGAAATACCGCGAACCATGGGATTCTGACAACATCTTCTGAATCAAGTCATCCAGTCGAGGAACCCAAATTCTTCCCATAAAACTGAGCACACCTCCCGTATCAAGAACCACATCTTGTGCCTTACCATTCTTCTTTCTGAGCTCATTCAAACTCTCATCCTTAAACTGCTTGGCCTTGATCTGCTCAATGAATGTGGGTCTAATCTTAATGCTAGCTAACACCCCACCTTTATCTGAGATGCCCAACTACATGAACTTAGACTCCAAAGTTTGAATCTCTTTAGGGTCACTTGGACACACCCAATCAAGTTAGACTACCCGTACTTACCGTCTTCCGACTTAGTGCGTTTGCCACTACATTAGCCTTACCTGGATGATACTGGATGGTAACATCATAATCCT
This sequence comes from Solanum acaule, assembly GCA_036250505.1. Taxonomy (NCBI): domain Eukaryota; kingdom Viridiplantae; phylum Streptophyta; class Magnoliopsida; order Solanales; family Solanaceae; genus Solanum; species Solanum acaule. The sequence continues at coordinate 34,634 of JAJOOR010003064.1, forward strand.
TGAGTAACTCCATCCACCTTCTCTGCCTCAAATTTAGGTCCTTTTGAGTTAACACATGTTGTAGACTACGATGATCAGTAAAAACCTCACACTTGACCCCATAAAGGTAATGCCGCCAGATCTTGATAGCAAACACTACCGCTGCCAACTCCAAATCATGTATTGGGTAATTTCTCTCATGCACCTTCAGCTACGCGATGCATAAGCTATGACATTTCTTTTCTACATTAACACAACACCTAAACCCGAATGTGAAGCATCACATTAAACAATGAAATCTTTACCTTCCATCGGAAGTGTCAGAATAGGTGTTGTGGTCAGAAGAGTCTTGAGTTTCTGGAAGCTCTCTTCACACTTGTCAGTCCACTCGAAAGGCACCTCCTTTTTAGCCAGCCTTGTCAAATGCATGGCGATAGAAGCAAAATTTTTCACAAACCGTCGATAGTAGCTGGCGAACCCCACGAAACTCCTAACTTCAGTCACAGAGCTAGGCCAGACTCAGTTCTTGACTGCTTCGATCTTTTGGGGATCTACCATTACCCCTTCATTTGAAACTACATGCCCTAAAAAGGCAACGAAAGTCAACTAGAACTCACACTTGGAAAATTTGGCATGCAACTTATGTTTTTGAAGAACACTAAATACAATACGAAGATGGTCGGCATGCTCTTCCTTACTCTTCGAATAAACCAAAATGTCATCAATAAAGACAATAACAAAAGAATCTGGGAATGGTTTGAACACACCATTCATCAAACTCATGAAGGCTGCAGGGGCGTTGGTCAGCCCAAACGACATCACTAAAAACTCATAGTGCCCATAGCGGGTTCTAAATGTTGTTTTGGGTACATCCTCAGGCCTAATCTTTAACTGATGGTAACCAGAACTTAGATCAATCTTAAAGAAAATTGACGCACCCTGGAACTGGTAAAAAAGATCATCTATCCGAGGCAATAGAAACTTATTTCGAATGGTAACCCTATTTAACTGCTGGTAGTCTATGCACATCCTCATACTACTATCCTTCTTCTGAACAAACAAGTCAGGAGCACCCCACGGGGAAGCACTAGGACAGATGAAACCTTTATCAAGAAGCTCCTAGATTTTGAGCTTTAAGCTCTCTTAATTCTGCCGGAGTCATGTCATAAGAAGGAATGAAGATGGGGCGAGTGTCCGGTTCCAAGTCAATGAAGAAATCTATATCCCTATCCAGAGTCATACCAGGAAAATGGGTAGGAAACACTTCCTTGAATTCATACACTACAACAATAGACTCAATAGAAGGAGACTCGGCCTCAACATCCCGAATATGAGCCAAAATGTGCCAAACACCCCTGTCCCACTAGTTTCCTAACCCGAACGAAGGATATGACCTTAGCTGGCTTAGGCTTGTACACCCCTTCCCACTCTAACCTTTCCCTACCCGAGATCTCTAGAGTCACATACTTAGCATTACAATTAAGCACACCATAATAGAGGGACAACCAAGTCATGCCTAAGATTATATCAAAGTCAGTCATATCCAGAATAACCAAATCAACCCAATTCTGAAAACCCATGACATGGGTGACTATGATAGACTCTCCAACTAGGGTGGAAACATGGATGGGGGCATCAAGTACATCACAAACCACATCAAATCCCAAGGCAAACTAAATTGACACATATGAATAAGTAGAACCTGGTAAACAAGACAGTAGCCATTCGATCACAGAAAATAATAGTACATGTGATCACTGCATCAGACGTCTCAGCCTTGGTCTTGCTCAGAAAGGCATAACACTGAGCCCTGTCGTCTTGACGGGCGACCTCCTTGCCTGGCTGCACTGCTCCTCTACCTGCATTACGATTTCTCCGACCTCCATGGCCTCACTGATTTCCTCCTCGCCCACATTGTGGACGCCATCTACCATTATTACCACTACCCTCTTGTACCACTGCTTTGGTCTGCTGCTGTATGGGGTCATACATGTGCGGATGGGGACAATCTCTCCTTATATGTCCAGGTTCTCCACAATTGTAACAACTACGGTCAAAAGATGGTGTGCTGCTTGATGCAGGTGCGGATCCCTGACTATCCTGAATAAGATTCTATTGTGGAGTTCTCGAGTAACCAACTGTAGAAACGGGCATGGTTGACTGAATTGGTCGGGTTGTGAGGGTCGGCCTACCTGAACCACTAGAGTAGGAACCATGAAAATTACCTGTGCTCTTGGGCTTCTTAGCCAAAGCCTTGGCCTGCCTATCACGTCAAAATCCTTCCACTTTCTTCACAAAGCTTGTCACCTTGTTAAAACTTTTACTTACAGAGGTCATATAAACAGACAATACCTATAACTTAGGGTTCAATCCTTTGACGAATAGACAGTTCCTCTCCTCCTCTGAAGTTACCACCTGAGTAGCATATCTGGACAAGGCATGAAACTTTGCCTCACAGGCAGCTAAAGTCGTACCACCTTGCTCCAAAGCCATTAACTCATCCTTCTTACGATCCCTTAAAGTCCGGGGCACATACTTTTCCAGAAACAAAGCATGGAACTGCGTCCAAGTGAGTGGGGGCAAGACTGACGATCTGCATTCCACATTGGCCCTACACTACTGCTTAGCCTCACCTTGAAGCTGGAAGGTCACGAACTCTACTCCATGCTGGTGTACAATGCCCAACTTGTGAAGCCTTTCATAGCAATCCAAAATGAACTCGTAGGCATCTTCAGTCTCAGAACCATGGATCACAGACGACTTCAACTTCAAAATCTTAGTCAACATCTCATGCTCAGTACCCGTTATCATAAGACCCAATAGGGGATGGAAGAAGGCATCAGTGCGTGAGGCTCTAGCCACCTTGGGAACAGTAGTAGTAATGGGGCGTTGGACGGTGGTTGAGCCGCTTGCACAAAACTCCATAACGAACAGGAACATGTCATTACAGCTGGACTTCGAAAGTTAATTTGGATGAATAGAACTGCTAATAATGAGCTTTGCGATAAGGGTTGGTTTGGAATGTTAAGATTTGAAGGTGTGTTATGAAATAGGCTAATTTTGGAGGATTTTTAAGTCTCTGTACCATACAAGTCTCTATAGTAAGTGACATGCTGCTATAACGGTGGATTTAATTCCCTCTATAGTGAGATCTCTCATTACAACATCGCCGCTGTAGTGAGATCTCCCATTACAGCATCGCCGCTATAGCGGGGTTAGTCATAGTTAATACAAAAAATCTCTCAAAATCGCTCATTAATTGGCAATGACATTTTGGGTAAGAGAATAGGATATGAAGGGCAAATTTGATCTATTTTCCACCGTAATTATCTGTAAAGGTAAATAAATTACTCCCCTAACTTAGTAATTTGATTCTAGAGACTTAGAATATGTGGTGATGATCATATGGAAGGGTTTCGTTTAATTTAATGGTGGAAAAATCCTGTTTTATGTGGGATAATCATGACAATGGATAGGGGTTTGAGAGTAGGATATTCAGGTGTATTTAGATCCTATTTGGATTGACTTAAAAGTTTATCAAACCTACTTTGAAGTCATTTTTAGCTTTTGGGAGTGTTTGGCAAGGTTAAAAATAACTTAAAATAAGTTTAAAATGACTTTAAAAATGTTAAAAACCAAAAGTAGGACTCTCCCTACTTTTTAGTTTTTGACTTAAAAGTCATTGAAGTTTGAATTTTTGTTTTTTTGACTTAAAGGCTTCTTTTTAAGTCAATCCAAACGGGCTCTTAGGCTGTTTAGGTCTGATTATGTGTTATATTGATTGTTTGTAGACCAAGAACAAGCTAGGTATCATAACAAGGGGAAAGCTCAATATCTATATAACATTCTGGGCTTGATTTGTGACTGATGATGATTGTTTGATTCCTATTTATATTATATGTTCTTGCTAAATTCTTAGTTAGTATTACCTATATAATGTATGGTTAAGGAAATATAATGAAAATAAGCTAAAATGATTAATTTGTGGTCATTTGCATGTAATGAATGTGTTTATTTAGGTGTATAAGTCTGATTTTTATTTGTTGTGATATGTGATTGTTGGTTGACTCGCGTACCTCGCCTAGTACATACTAACTGTTAACTTGGGTACCATGCAGGTACATGATATCTCTTGGTTGGCTTAGGTACCGTTCTTGGTATATATTCGATTGGCTCGGGTACCATGCTTGGTACGGGATATCTATATGGTTGGCTCAAGTACCACACTGGTACAAATTACTAATGGTTGGTTTGGGTACCATATCTGGTACATGTGATTGTTTGTGTGTGGGTTCCATGAGTGAACCATATTGGCTTGTTTTAATGTTGTTGATCATGGTTATTATGCATGTTATCTGCTTAACTAGTTGTAGTTGCATGTTCATCTTTCATATAACTAAAGTTTGTCGGTTATCCTACCAATACACTGTGGATTTTCTATACTAGTACTACACTTGATTTTTGTTTGTTCAGTACATAGCATATTTCAACGGCTACTTCGCAACCTCAGTTGTGACTCTAGCGTTTCCTGAATCTAAGGGAGAGCTGCTTTTTTTGAGCCGCTATGAATTCCTCTTTTCCCTCTAGTCCTTTTTTTGGACCTAGATTGTTGTTGTTTTAGGGTTGCATATCCACATTCTAGATTGTGTAGATATTTCGATACGTGACTTTTCAAGTTATAGGGGGCTTCTCCACAATGTTATTTTGATTATGTCTTGGAATGTGACTTTGTGGTTGTCAATCACTCATGTTCTCAACATGTCCTCCAATACATCAATCATCTTCTTTGATTGACCATCTGTTTTAGGATGGAAGGTTGAGCTAAACACGAGCTGAGTTCCTAATGCTTCATGTAACTTACCCTTGAATTTAGAAGTAAACTGAGCGCCTCTTCTCAGATGACAGAAAGGGTCACCCCGTGCAACCTTACTATCTCTTTGACATAAATCTTACCCAACTGTTGAGAGTTATAGTCTACTTTAACTAGAATGAAATGGACCGATTTAGTCAACCTGTTAACAATTAACCAAGATGGAATCATACTTTTCCAAAATCTTAGGAAAACCGGCAGAAAGTCCATGGCTATCCTTTCCCACTTCCACTCAGGAATGAGCATCCTTTAAAGCCATCTTGCAGGCCTCCAGTGCACATACTTTACCTACTGTCAGTTCTAACACTTAGACACTTACTTAAATATGTCCTTTTTCATCCCAGACTACAAATAAAGTTGCCTAAAATCTAGATACATTTTGGTTACACTTAGATGAATCGAATACCCTTTTGGACCAAGTCTTCAATCTGAGGAGCACAAATCCGCTCTTTGAAGCCAAGCATTCCACTTGCGTCCAGTGTAACATTTGGAGTCTCCCCAGACACCACCTTGTCCTTAGGCTTGTTTAAATTCTCATCATCAAATAGTTTAGCCTTGATTTTTTGTATATATGTGGGATTGAACTCAATACTGCCAACACTCCACCATTTCCTAAAATCCACAACCGCATGAACATACATTCTAGAATCTAAATCTCTCTTAATAAGGGTTACCATTTCCTGAAATCCACAACCGCATGAACTTAGATTCTAGAATCTAAATCTCTCTTTCTAAGGGTTTCTTAAACACCCCAAGCAAGCCAAACTTCTCATGCTAACTATCTTCCGGCTCAATGCGTCTACCACCACATTGGCTTTGCCTAGATTATACTGAATAGTTACATCATAGTATTTTAACAACTCAATCGATCTCCCCTGCCTCTACTTTAAGTCCTTCTGAGTAAACACATTTTGTAAACTATGATAATATATGAACACCTGACATTTAACATCATAAAGATAGTATAAGCAGATCTAAAGTGCAAACACTATTGTTGCCAACTCTAAATTAGGTTGTGTAGTTCCTCTCATGGACCTTCAATTGCCTTTAATCATACCCCATAACATCCCTATCTTGCATCAACAGAGCATCCAAACTTGAATGTGAAAAGCATCACAAAACAGAATAAAGTCTTTTTCTTCCACTGGAAATGACAGGATAGGAGCCGTAGTCAAAAGTGTCTTGATCTTTTGAAAGATTGATGAGTGGTAGATTTCCACTCATCTGAGATTTTTTTAGTTCAATAAATAGTATCCTCAATACCTATTTATGTCCTTATTTAATGATATTTTTGATTTTTTTGTAGCTATGAAGGCTAAAGGACAAGACAAAGATGAATGATGAAAAAGATCCCAAAAACCTTAAAAGGATTGTGAACTCCCAACTGATAATCGCCTAACTAAAACAGTTGATCGCCCAACAGGATATACCTCACCCAAAGTGACAGTGTGCACATTTGAAAATATTCAAGGTTGATCAACAAACCAAAGTAGAAATGTTGATTTGCCAAAGTCATTAGGTGAGCTAGAAGTTCCATCGCCCAAGGTAACAGGCTCTTAAGTTAAAATGAAGGCTGAATGGGCAAACAAGGTGATAAATTGGCAATCTGCCGAATGGAAAAAGGTTGACTTAATTGAGTTATCCAAGTGAGGTTCAAACACATGAAACCTAAAGAAAAATAAAGGGCAAGTTGAAGAACAAACAACGATCCACCGAATCAGAAGAGTGAACCCGATTAACATTACCGAGTGTGTCACACATAGAATTTTGGACTAAATTTGTGAAAACTATAAATAGTCCAAAAGAGAAAAAAAAAGAGGAAATCTTTCCATAATTCATTGTTAGTCTACTGCACTTTTTACTTTTTTTTTGGATATTGAGAAATAGACTCTTTACTTAGTTTTGGGGTTTTCAAATACTCTTGTAATTGACAATTAAGGGTTGCAATTGAAGTGAGTGTTGAAGATTATTGCTTATCATCAATACATTAATGGCTGAAAATATCATAGGTATAATTTCTTTCCTTTTTATGATTCTTGGCTAAAACCCCAAATCTAGAGGTGTGGTTATGGGGTTGGGTGTTGATTTAATTTAGTGGTTTTGTGTCTTGCTCTGTTTTACTGTTGTTCATTCATTGATTTGAGTTATATAGGATGGAGTTAATTTATGATTTAAGATTGCAAAATTAATTCTAATTTATATCTTTGATTGATGCTCAAAAGAGATCAATTGAAGTGGGTGAATAACTTGATACATGCAATTTAGGTTTGATTTATATAGTTTACTCGAAAAAGAAATTGTGGTTCAATTCTAGTTGTTGAATCTTCTTGAAAGAGAGATTTTAGTAAGTTAATGGGTTGATTTGATTCACACAAATGAGACAGGAAGGAGATTCTATGATATGATGCTTTGAGATCGAAAGAAGATTTGTGTCATTGAAGATTATCCAGCTTATCCATATTTGTCTATCATTATTCAACAAACACTTGTACCCCTATTTGACATCAATACCAATCCCACACCCCTAGATAATCTCTTACTTGTGTGGCTCCTTGTTTATAGTTTAATTATGATAACTGATACCAAAAACTCTTTTAGTAAATTTGGTGGAGTCATCCACCCACTTGTTCTAATAACTACAATAAATTGGTTGGCATTCTTAATTTCCTAATTGATTTCATTGCATTATATCACTCCTTGGATTCGACCTCAACTCTCTTATTGAGTAATTTTATTGCTAAAGAACACTTACTCTTCTAATTGTTTGAGAGTAATTTGAGTGTTATAAAAAATGGTGTCACTACCAAGGAGTGATGGCTAAGAATTCAGTTTGTGAAGTTAGTTTGTGGAATTGTTTGTTTGTGGTAGATTGTTGTTTGGTGTTGTTGTTGTGCCCTAATCACATGTGGAACAATGAGCGAAGAAAGAAGTGACAATGCTAGTCACTAGGGGTGTCAAATGGGCGGGTTGGGCTGAAATTGAAGAGGTTAAAATGGGTAGCATGAAAAAGCGGGTTGGGTTATAACCCGCCCAAATTTACTTTGGGCTCAAATGGGCTAAAACCCGGGTTGGGTCATGACCACCCAGTTTAACCCGCTTAATCTAAGCAGAATCTTAGAGTAATACAACACAATATTAAGTAGCAAGTACAAATACAACATGATATTAAAAAAAAATACAACACGACATTAAAAAGCAATACAACACGATATTAAGTAGCAATAATAACACGATATAAGTAGCAATACAACAAGATATTAAGTAGAAACAATAACAAGATATTAAATAGCAAACAAGTGGTATTATATGAACTTTAAAACCACAGAGCAATATTACATTTGTTTGTATATGTGACAATAACAAAACTTCCAAATAAAATGTATCAAGTTCTGCAATTGGATCAGTGAAACATATTCTTTTCACCATGGCAAGGCTGGACACAGTGAAGAACACAACTGAACTAACCAAATGGTATAACAACAAGAATCCTTTGATCCAACACGCTCTTTTTCAATGTAACAACAACAATACTTTGATCCAGCACACTCCTTTTCAATGTATCACTATCTACAATTCTTTACCAAGTCTAACAGGAAAGGTTGCTTTATCAACTGCAACTTCCTCAATGTCAATTGTTTTATGAGTAGAAGACAACACATGATCTCTATTACCAGCACATCCATCTTGTTCTATGGGGCTATCAAAATCAAAATCAAAACTTGTTAAGAATCCGGGATAAAAAAGAGTTCCTCTACATAAGGGGCATCTTGAATTTGTTAAGAGCCATGTATCTATGCAGTTGATATGGAAAACATGGCTGCAAGTTGGGAGTAATCTAAACTTGTCCTTTTCAGAGAATTCACACAAACAAACAACACAATCAAAGGGCTCTTTAGTAGGACCAACAACAACTTCTTTGTACACAAAGACATGTAATGCATCAATAAAAGCTTGATCAAGACCAGATTCATGTTGATGGAATTGTCTTTGCAAGGCCTCAAAGCTAGAAACTAAAACACATCCATACATATAGAAAATCATCTACAGACATACCAAGATCCATTTAAAAAGCACAAGTCAACTTGAAGTACATCGTTGAAGTGTCTACAATTTATCATCTCTTCATTTTGTTTTTCATTCTTTGTACTATGTTTTCTAGATTATGTGATCTTCTTTATGCTTGCTATCAAACTCGAGTATTTCAGACATGCTTAAGTTCTTCTTGTACACAAGCAATATGTCATAGAATCGTCTCAGTTTCGTACATCGTGATTCATAACATAGTACTGCAAGTCATATATGCCAGAATAGAGACATAGATAAAACATTAGCTTACAACTGTTAGAAACTTGTCCAGAATCATTACTCGCAGAACAAATAGGCATTGATGAGACATATGTAACGCCACAACCATGACTTCCATATCCATTCTCCAGCACACAATGGCCATTTTCTATATGGATAGGCATTGGTTACGAGGCCATGACAGTTCTAACAGGACAGTCTTTTGGTCACCCATTTGCTATGATACTCATACTAAACATGACAAGAATTACAAACAGTCCAAAATGTGTTGAGTCTGTTTTGAGATGCAGAATAATTGAATTATAAAGGGAAAAGGCTCAAATATGTTATTGAATTTATAGAAGTACTCAGTTCTGGCACTCTTAACTAATGACTCAAATAGCTGATTTTAAAAAACCAGAAAGTCAAAAGTCCCTAATTTGTGCACAAATAACAAAGAAAGACTTGAAGTAAATCTGCAACAATCAAAGAAAGACTATTACGAAATCAGGGGCATTTGAATACTTTTGGTGGCTTAAAGCAACATACACTGGTTATATACACAAAATAGCCACATGCATACACTACATACACACTCCATACATACACAAAGTGAACACCTGCATACACTACATACATACACAAGCAGTCAGCCATCCAACACAAAAATGATAAATTTCTCATAGACATAGCTAGAGGAGAAGTCACAAGAAGGAATAAGTTAAGCATATACCTGAAGGATACACATATCACCAAACTAATTAAATATTTTAGTTGCAATTTTATCCACGTTTATTGCAATGCCATCTTCCTCTTCTGAGTCAATAGAAACTACAAATATATATGTTAGAGAAAAATTATCAAGATACAGAAAGTGTTTCATTAAACAATTGACAAGATTTTACCATGATGACCATAAATCCAATCTTGCAAACACAACTTTGCTTCTGCATTCTCGGGTAATATTGAACTTTGATATCTACCAATAACACGACCCCCAATGCTAAATGCAGACTCAGATGCAACAATGGTGATAGGAATACTTAGCAAATCTTGTGCCATCAATGAAAGCTCCGGATATTTAATTCTATTATCTCTCCAAAATTTAAGTACATCCAAATCTTCATTTCCTTTTCGAACCAACACGGGCTCTTCCAAGTAGAAAGATAGTTGTCTTTCAAAAATATCATACTCCTCCATATCATCCATCATTTCAACATCACCTCTACCACTACTACTTTCCACCATATCAACATCAATAATTGAATTTTTCAAGTACTCTTTGAATATGCATGCATATTATCCTCAACAACTTTGACCTTTTGAATACAAGTGAGTGGATCAAGTTTGGTGAAGCAAAATTTTCCAAGTTTTAACTTGTATTGAGGGTCAAGGATTACCGCCATTGAAGCAATCGGGCTATAGTCTTCCTGCCAATATTTTTAAACGTAGTTTCTATTTCAATTGCCATTTCCTTGATATTAGGATCCTCACTTTGCTTCTCTTCAATTATCATCATATGAATTTTCCAAATTTTATGAAAATATATATTGGTAGTAGGATAGTAATTTCCTGAAAACAAAGTAGTGACTTCATAGAAAGACTTCAAAAACTTAGAAATCCTTTTAGCTTTAACCCAATCCTCTTCTGAAGGACAACATCTAAAGTCAGCATCAAGTACCTTAAAATCAGAAAATGCATGATGATAGGTAATAGAACTATTAAGCATAAAACTGTGGAATTCCATCTCGTCAATACATCTTGATGTACCTTCCCATTCAATTTCAAGTCGAGGTTCTTAATACACTCTACAAATTTTATTTTTCTTGCCTCTGAACCTTTAACATATTTGATGCTTTCCCTAATGTTACATATTGAAGTTTCAATTGTCTTCAAACCTGCCTTAACAATCAAATTTACTATGTGATTTGCACATCGAATATGCACAAACTTTCTATCACAAAGTAAAGAATCCATCAAATTAAAATGCTCGATCAACCTCTCTACAATGCCTTCATTATAACGTGCATTATCTAGGGTTATTGAAAATATTTTCTTCTCAATTCCCCATTATGTAAGCATATTGATCAATTTTGGACCTGGAACGGGACCACTATGAGGAGGAGGCACGTGACGAAATATCAAAATTCTCTTTTGCAATATCCAATTTGTATCAACATAATGAGCCGTTACACACATATAAGCATCATAGGTGATTGAAGTCCATAAGTTAGTTGTCAAACATATTCTACTAGAAATACTTGCAAGTTCATCCTTTATTATTTTTTTATGATTCTCGTACAACTTACACACATCAGCTCTTGCAGTATTTCTTGAAAGAGTTTTAACATTAGGATTCAAGAAGACATGAATATCCCTAATTCCTTCATGCTTCACAAAGTTAAAAGGACAATTATGTCTAACTATAGCCCTAGCTATCTTTTCACGATATTGTTCATGATCTAATCGCGTACCTTGAATGTTTGCCTTTTTTTGGTGTATCGAGTGATGTCGATTTAAATTTGAAGTTCCCGAAGTCGAGTCAGCCAGTAAAACATAGCCAACAACACAAGTCCACATGTTTTACATTTTGCTCTTAATCTGTTATCTTTATTCATATCCTGTGGCAACTTCTCATAAAAATCCCATGGTTCACATCTTTGTTTTCTTTGTTTTGATAAACTTGTTGCAGTCTCTTGAACCTCTCCAACAAATGCTTCAATATTATGATCCATAACAAGATTATGATCCATAAAAAGTGTTAAAAGCCTATAAAAAATAAACACAAAATCAATATAACAATGTCCAGTTTACTGCAACAATGTCTTGTTTACCGAAAAAACACAAATTCTTCTAGGTACTGCCTTCTACCTTATCAACCCAATACTAAACTTTATACCCATTAAAAAATAATGAAAACCCAATTGATATTAACAAGAATACAACAGTATAAAAACCTCTAATTAGCATAGAAGTCACAGAAAAATCAATTTAAACTCATTGAAGCTTGAATCTGGGAAGTAGTTGAAACCCAAAAGAAAAAGTGAGAGAACGCTTGAATCTTGTTAGCGAGAGAAAGATGGTTCAAACCTAAAAAAATTGACTTGAACTTCACTGCACCAAGTGAGATAGATGGTCGGAACCAAAATCAAAGAAGAACTCCATGAAATTTGCTTTGATCTTTCTGTGAAGTTAGAATATAGGTTTAAAGAAGCGGGTTGAGTGGAGAATGTATTGGGCTCAACTCAAAATTAATTTAAAACAGGTTTATTGGATTGGGTTGAAAACTGACCCAAATCTAAATTATTCTGAACCCAACCCATAAAAGTATGGGCGGGTTATTAAGTTTGGGCTCATTTTTGACACCCCTACTAGTCACTATGGGTAGAATGATAACATTAGAGACATGAACGACATGCATATGAATGTCGTTGATAACATATGAGCTATTCAGGTACCTACTACTATTGGGAGAGGTATATTCCATATATCCGAAACTATGTAACAATTTCTCTAGATGAGAGGAATGTTTGGAGTTCTTGCTCGAGAAGACCCATGAACATCTCGTCTCTAAGAACATCTCACAAGAATCTATTCGGTTGAGGTTGTTCCCTTTCTCTTTAATGTGGGAAGCAACTAAATGGCTGGCCGAGCTACCAAATGATTCTATCACTCCATGGAAGGAACTAAATGAAGCATTCCTCATGATATCTCCCCCACCCCCCACAAAAATGGTAAATATGAGAGCTAGCATCCAGAACTTCAAAAGAGTGAGAGGTGAACCTCTTCACGAGACCTTGTTGCGGTTTCAAAAGTTGTTGCTACAATGTCCAACACATGACGTTCTAGAAAATTTGTTGTTGCAATACTTTTATTGTAACCTTGACTTGGTCAAAAAAGGGATGGTTGATCAACTTATCCAAGGTGGGCTAATGCGACAACAATTTGGTGTAGCAACACTGTTGCTTGATTATATGACTAAGATTAACCAAGCATGGATTACTAGAGAGGCTTAAGTATCTCCTCTACAGTGGAGTATAAGTAATGAACAAATGGAAAAGAACCATGAGCGTGATGAAAACATGACCAAGATGGTGACTCAACTCGATTTGTTATCCAAACATGTCATGGGTGGTGGATTCAAAATGGTAAACACAGTTGGAACAAGCAGTGGGTAGTTCCCGTAGGATGCCAAATTTGAGGCATTGTACAATGAATATGGGGAACCAAATGGGGGGGGGGGGAGGGGGTTCTCATCCAAATTATCCTTGATCGGTGGGAACCAAGGTTGGTTAAGGAAAGAGATAATGGTTTGAAAGATTGTAGAGATCGAAGTGGTAATTGGAGCTATCGTGAAGCTGAAAAAGATAGATATATCCCATCTCATGATCGTCCCAAGCCAAAAGAACAAGCTAGACCGGAGGGAAACAAAACTGATATGCTAACAAGGATCTTTAACAAGGTTGAAGGGTCCGAAAGAGTATTGAATAAATGTGTCAGATCTCTGCCAATCTAAATCCAAGGAAAAATGGAACGTTGCCTAGTGAAACCATCCCCAACCCCAAATATAACTGTTGATGAGTAAGAACAGTGTTGTGCCACGATGTTAAATAAGGCACTTCTTGGGAGGCAACCCAAGTTTATTTTATTGCTTTTAATAACATGTGTTGTGAGTGCAGGTCGAGATGAAGTCAAAAAGATGAAAATAATGCATTGGGAGATGCAAGTACCCGGTCGGTGATGCACCGAAATGGTTTAGTGGACATTTTCATGTTCACCTTCTGAGCCAATTATTTTGTAAAATGATGCTGTCAATATCGGCGTATAAAGACCTATTCGGGGATTCACCGAATAACACTAGGTGAACTACATCGGGTCTGTCGATTTGAATTTAACATTTGGTATTTGTTTGGGCATCATCAGTGAGTTTAAGATCCTTCGACGATTTGTCGAACATGTTTTGCAATGTTAGTTTCACTCCACCAAATGCGCCTAACATAAAAAGGCCAAGAGTCTTTTCAAATTTTAAAAGATGCCTTTTGATCTTTTTGTGCATTTTCACTTCCTAAACTCTTAATCATATACCTAAATACTAGTATGTGTTCAATGTTCGTTGATTTTCTTGCTTTGAGTGAGTGAGTAACTGTGATTCTCAACCCCAAACCCTTTCTCCCTCATTGTCGTTATTTGTGATTATCTAAGGTTGGTTCTCGAGATTATTTTTTGTTGCCCTTGTATTATATTGATGCATGTTGACTGGGTTAAGTGTTATTATTGATTTTGTGTTGTTAGAATCATGTGGGTAGCTTAATTTCTGTCGATTGAATGATGCCGATGAACTAGGATAATTGATTTTGTGCCTGAACCTGCTAAAATTTATTATGAAGGTAAAAGTTGAAATTATATTATTATATTGAATGAGTTTGTATTGAATTTGGATTGGGTGAAGTCTGATTAGCCCAGTGTTGTCCTTTCAACTTGTATTACCCCAATGATAGATAGGGTGACGTCTTTCTTGAAGGCAAATCTTCGATTTGGCAATACTTTTGAAAATTAGGGGAATTCTAAGTACCCTAAGGCAGATTAGCATCTGGGTAACTTGCAAAATTTCTAGTGTTGCATTTTTATGTTTGATTTTAGAATAATAAGCATTGGGCTGAAATTACCTATTCGACGGGATTGTCTTAGCTCGCCAAGATGATTAGGTGAATCGCCGAGTAAGGCCCAATCGTTGTTTTAGTTTGAATTTGTGACTTGGGTCCTGTCACATTTATGGGCCTTATCTTAGCTCACTGAAACCAAATCGGTAAATCACCAAGTTGGAGTTGACATTTCCCTTATTCTTGGTCCTAATTTGTTTTGCACTATCACATTCGGTAGGCTTATCTTAGAACACCGAAACCAACCCGGAGGATCACCGAGTTGGAGTTAACATTGCCTATCATGCCTGAGTAAAATTTCATTTTGTTTTTTCAACTTTGGCGAGCTCACCTCGTCTAACTTGTTAACCAAATCGCCTTTACATTCAGCGAGCCTCAGAACATATTTTTAACTATGATTTTTGTATACTTCTGTTCAATTAACCTTCACCTGATCTTTGTTTTGAAATGTTGTGCCTTGCAATAAATGGGAAATTCTAAAGGAAAAAGAGTGGTGTCCTTTGATTATGAGAACGTGTTTCCTCCTCTAAAAAGGAATAGAGGTAGTAATACATGAGCCTCCTGAGCAGAAGTAGGCCACTCCGCATGCCTCTACGCGTGAGAGTGAAGCACCTAAGAAAGTGGTGGAAAACAAGAGGAAATACATCCCATCTAAGTAGCCGCAAAACCTAGAATCACATGCCTCTACAGTGATCCCAGTCATAGATCTAAGAGCTTTCAATAGGCTCGAAGTAGCGGGGGAGTGGACTATTCTTGAGGAAAGGCGTTTATCAACAAATGGAGTCATAAGCGAATACCTAGCCATATGGGACACAATCAAGTTCATGGGTTTGAGTGTTTCACTTGAGCTCGACTCCCATATGTCCCATCGTAGGTTCGGGAGTTCTATGCCACCTATGCAAAGGTGTTGCCTAAGAAGAGAAAGGGTGTTGTGTGGAAACCCTTCGAGGAAGTCAAAGTCCGAGGAAAAAAGGTGCAATGTCATGCGAGTGCCATTAATGATATTTTGGACACAAAATGCAACAAGGGTAAAATGTACAAGTTGCCATCATATAGGAGGAGATTCTCATCCAAGCACAACATGACCAGACTTTCTTTACTTTCCTATTTTGATCACACAACTTTGTGAGGCAGCCGGAGTGACACTCCAAGAGAGATTTGACGTTCGAGTGACCCCAACCTCATCTAGTGACATTAGGAGGATAGAGGATGACTATATGAGGGATGATGAAGCCATAAGTAATCTGCCGCCACCTAACACCACACTGGTAGTGGATCCCACTGCTCTAGAGTCAGACACTACTCATCCCGCTCCTTTGGTGGAGCCTTCAGATATCACTCTGCCCTCGTCTGTGACTTCTATTTCTTCAGCACCATCAACGTTGACTACACCTCCCCCTGCATCTCAACCTCCATTGACTCAGACATTGATTTATCAGATGGGAAACTTTGTTGATTCTGTGAATGCTAGGGTATCCATACTTGAAAGAGAGATGCCCAAGATTATTGCTAGGGCGATTAAGGCTACTATGTGCCCTGTTAGGACTGAGGTTGTGAGCCACAGGGCCTCTCTAGCTTCGTATGGGGAGAGGTTAGACAACCTTACAACTAGAGTTGAGGAGAAAGAGAGAAGTGTGAGGGTAGTTCTACCGACTTGATTGAGTTGAAGAGCGCCATAGATTATCTTTTGGTAGGTATGGACCAACTGAAGTCCACTGATATTTTGATGTTGTGGTGTGATATTCCCTTGCCCAAGATGCCCGAGGTTGTGCTTCTTACTGAGCCAAGAGATGATTGACCTATTGGGGTAGCTGAGCAGCCAACACTTGATGATGCTGAGGGAGTTGATGATGAGGTTGAGGATGATACAATTGAGGAGACAAATGAGGATGAGTTTTGGAGAGATGATACGAAGGTTAGTGTTGAGGCCCTAGTAGATCTACATGATATCGAAGAGTTAATAGTGCACACAACTTTGGAGAGCTCTCTTCTGGAGACTTTCATGGTTGGCACTAGTGGGGTCTGTTCTTTAGACTACTATTCCTCCTCCCTATGTGCCAGACACTTATGCCTCGGTTGATGCTGCTATGTTGTCTTTTGTGTCAGATGTCAGGTACTGATGCCTGAGATGATGCCATTTCCTCTGAGACTTAGGATCAGATTTCTTCACAAACATAGCCTGTCAGGGGGACCTTTAACTCATTATCTTTCCGTACTTATATTTTGATAGCATTGAGGACACTACTAATTTTTTTTGGTGGAGTGAGGGCAAATGTGCCTATATTCCTCCTTTTTGATTGTATTTTATTATTTTAATTATATTTTGAGATATTTTGGTTTTCTTTATGATATTTGGTTGGTTTCAATTTCGCTTAATCTTTATATCCATTGCCCCATGAGTTTTGGAGTTGTGATGATTGTTATTGCTTGAGTCATTGTTGATATTCGGGGATTGATTTTGTCCAATATCGCTATCTTGGATAGTGCTCATGATGAGAGGTGTGTCTTGTGTTGGCATTGCAAGAGGAAATCAATGTTGCTTTAATTTTGAATGATCTTTTTTATTCTTGTGTTGACTAGATGTGTATTGATGTGAGCCTTGTAATGAACATCGCACACTAGCTTCTTAATTTTGTGGAGTTGTGTTAAATGATTGTGTTTGAAGTGTCATGTGTGGTGAGGCCCTACTTGAAAGCATGCTTTTTGATTTCTAGAATTTGCCTTATTAGTTTAATTGTCTAGCCTTGGTAAATGCAAGAAATGATCTTGGAAAAAACTTTTGAGAGGGAACTCAAAAACAAAAACTTCATACCGTTAGTGACTACCTTGTGAGGGTGTGCAATCATCTTGTCACCATTTGAGCCTAAACCATTTGTTGTCAACCTTGTTGAAACCCCTTGAGCCAAATATGTTCCTAACTTCTCACCTATAAATTATTTTCTAAGCATTGACTTGTTTGAATAGCCAACATAGGTCAAAAACCTAAGTTGGGAGTGTGGAAAGGAAGGAGAAAAGAAAGCCAAGTGAAAAAGAAATGAGAAAAGTAAGACTCAACCTTGAAGTTTGTAGAAAAAAGAATGAACTCCTCCTTATAAAAAAATAAATGAGAAAAACATGAAAAAGAAGGTTGTGATTAAATAAAAGGGATTTCCAATAAATTGAGTGAAAAAAATAGAGGTTTGAGTCTCTAAATGAAAAAATGTAAAGAACTTGAGAAGAGGTGAATATGAGTACAACAGTGCTTTGAAAAGGTGAAGTTACTGAGCCAAATTTACCATGCATTTACCCTCAACCCCATTACAAGCCTAAAAGACCCTTGAGATCTTGCTTAAACTAGGTTGTGTGATGATTTAAAAATATGGGCAAACCTATAGGATGAAGCTTGCATGTATTTCTCTTTAGGAGAGTGAGTGTTGTATTGGTTCCTAACTTCTTTGTTGATGTGCTTTTTGAGAGCATTGAATCGTTTTTGATGTGAAGACACTTAAATACTTTTGTTGTACCATGGTTTTGCATTATTATAGAGGATGGGTGAGCTTGAGCTTGTATTGATACCAGGTAGTCATCATATGAAGCTTCTTGAGCATAATTTAGATACTGCATATACTTTGTAGTATCCTTGTGATGGAAGTACATATGAGAACTGTGTATACACCCTTGTTGAACTAATTGTGTTCTTGATTTACTTGAGGACAATGAAAAGCTTAAGTTGGGGGTGTTGATGAGTGGTAGATTTCCACTCATTTGAAGCCTTTTTATTTCAATAAATAGTGTCCTCAATGCCTATTTATGTCATTATCTAATGATATTTTGAAGCTATGAAGGCTAAAAGACAAGGCAAGGATGAATTAATGAAAAAGAACCCAAAAATATTGAAAGGAAAGTAAACTCCCAACTGACAATTGCCTAACCAAAAGGGCGGATCACCCAACAGGCCATACCTCGCCCAAAGTAATAGTGTGCACATTTGGAAATATTCATGACAGGTCTGCAAACCAAAGTAAGAACACCGATTTGGTGAAGTCATTGGGCGAGCTAAAAGTTCCATCGCTGAAGGTTACAAACTCTTGAGTTAAAATGAAGACTGAATGGGAAAACAAGGTGATGAATCGGTGATCCACCGAATGCGAAAGATTGAATCAATTGAGTTCGCCAACTGAGGTTCAAACACATGAAGACTAAAGAAAAATAAGGGTGAGATGAAGAGCAAAGGGTGATCTACCGAATAAGAAGAGAGAGCCCAACTAACTTCATCGTGAGTTGCATCGGGAATTTCAAACTATTTTTTGGGGAAAATATAAATAGCCCAAAAGAGAGAGAAAAGAAAATAAGGAGGAAATCTTTCCATAATTCATTGTTAGTCTACTACACTTTTTACTTCATTTTGGATATTGAGAAATAGACTCTTTACTTAGTTTTGGGATTTTCAAACACTCTTGTAATTGACAATTGAGGGTTGAAATTGAAGTGGGTGTTGAAGATTATTGCTTATCATCAACACATTAATAGCTGAGAACATCATGGGTATAATTTCTTTCCTTTTTATGATGCTCGGCTAAAACCCCAAATCTAGGGGTGTGATTATGGGGTTAGGTGTTGATTTAATTTAGCGGGTCTTGTGTCTTGCTCTATTTTATTGTTGTACATCCATGGATTTGAGTTTTTTCGCATGGATTAATTTATGGGTTAAGGTTGCAAACTTAATCTTAGTCTAGATCTACAATTGATGCTCGAAAGAGATTAATTGAAGTGGGTAAATAACTTGATGCATGCAATTTACGTTTGATTTCTATAGTTTGATCGAAAGAGAAATTGCGGTTCAATCCTAGTTTCCAAATCTGTTCAAAAGATAAAATTTAGTAAGGTAATAGGTTGATTTATGATTCACATAGATGGGATCGAAAGAAGATTCTATGATATGATGCTTTGAGATTGAAAGAAGATTTGTTTCATTGAAGATTACCCAGCTTATCCATGTTCATCTAGCATTACTGAGAAAACACTTGTACTCCTTTTTGACATCAATACCAATCCCCACACCTTAGATCGTGTCTTATTTGTTTGGATCCTTGTTTTTAGTTTAATTGTGATAACTGATACCAAAAATCCTTTTAGTAAATTTGGTGGAATCATCAACCCACCTATTCTAATTACTACTATTAATCGATTTGCATTCTTAGTTTCCAAATTGAATTCATTGCATTATATCACCCCTTGTGGGATTCGACTCCGACTCTCTTCTTGGGTAATTTTATTGCTAACTAAGGCTTACTCTTCTAATTGTTTTAGTAATTTGAGTGTTATCAAAGATCTTCTCACAATGGTCAGACCACAAAAAAGGCACCTCTTTTTGAGTCAATCTAGACAGATGTGTAGGAATGGAAGCAAGGTTCTTGACAAATCTGCGGTGGTAAGTAGCAAGACCCACAAGTTCCTAACCTTAATCACAGAATGAGGCCGAACCCAATTCTTAACTACTTTGATCTTTTGGGGATCTACCATCACCTTTTTTTCCAAAACCACATGTCCTAAGAAGGTCATCGAAGTTAGCCCGAATTCACACTTTGAAAACGTGGTATTATGTCCATATCGAGTCCTAAAGGTTGTCTTTGGTATGTTCTCAAGTTTGATCTTTAGCTGATAGTACCTTGACCTCAAATCGATTTTTGAGAACACTGAAGCACCTTGAAAGTGGTATAAAAGATCATCTATGTGAGATAATGAGTACTTGGTTTGGATAGTAGTCCTGTTTAACTATTAGTAATCTATGCACATCCTCATACTACCATAATTTTTTTCTCAAACAACACTGGCGCACCCTAAGGCGATGAACTAGGAATAACAAACCCTTTATCTAGAAGCACTTGAAATTGAGTCTTGAGTTCTCTCAACTCTATCGGCCTCATTCAATAAGAAGGGATAAAAATTGGACAAGTTCTCAGCTCCAAATCTATGTAAAAATCAATATCCCTTTATAGAAGCATACCTGACAAATTCGTAGGGAACACCTCTAGAAATTGTGAAACTACAGGAATTGACTCAATAGAAGGGGGCTCTCCACTAACATCCCAGAGATGAGCTAAGTAGGCTAAACAACCCGTCCCCACCGGCCTTCTAGCATAAATATAGGATATAATTTTTATTGGCTTGGGTCTAAACAAACCTTCCCACTCTAATTTATCCCTACCCAAAATCTCTAGAGTTATTGTCTTAGAATTATAGTTCAAAACAACATGATAAGGAGACAACTAAGTCATACCCAAGATAACATCAGAGTCCAGCATATCCAGAATGACAAAATATACCTAAGTTTGAAGACTCATAAACATCACAGAGAAAAAACGGTACACATGGGTTACTACTATAGACTCTCAAACCGGGGTAGAAACATGAACATTGGCATCAAGGATATCCCAAGTCAAATGAAGTCCCAATGCAAATTTAACATGCACATATTAATAGGTGGGACCCAGATCAAATAAGATAGAATCCATATTGTCACAGACAAGAATATTACCTATTATCAATACATCTGATGCCTTAGCCTTAGTCGTGTCTGGGAAGGCGTAACACTGTGCTCTGTCATCATTCCGAGCAAACCCTCAACCTGGCTGCATCACTCCTCTTCCAACATTACCATTTCCTCTACCCCCACAACATCCTTGATTTTTATCTCACCCACCTCGTGGGCGTCCTCTGCCATTACCACCTCTACCTGATGGAACTACAACTCTAGTCTGCTGATGTACTTTCTTACCTACTAGAAGATGAGGACATTCACTTTTGAAGTGACACATCTCACCACATTTAAAGCATCCTTAGTCAAGTGAAAGCCTGTTGGATAAAGACTAGGAAGCTCTCTGACCACCCTAGGCCGAAGACTATTGTGTGACCCTTGAACAACCACCCATAGAAGTTAGTAAAGTGGATTGAATAGGGCGAGCTAAATACACTTGCTGACCAAAACCCTTAGAATAAGAACCACTGTAGTTTCCCACATTCTTGGACCTCTTAGCCAATGTTTTAACCCACCCGTCTTCCTAACTCCTTCAAGTTTCTTTACATAGTCAGTCACATCATTGAAGCTCTTTCTTGTCGAAGTCATGTGCACTAACAACACTTCCATATCAGAACTTAGGCCCTTAACAAACAAACAAATCCTCTCCTCCTCGGTGCTCACAAGCTGATTAGTGAAATGAGACAAGGCATGAAACTTAACCTTATATGCTACTACTAGCATGCTGCCTTTTCAAGAGCCATAAACTCATCCTTCTTACAATCTGCAACCGGAAGGTAACAAACTCTACCCCATGTTGATGTACAATACCCAATTTTCGCAATCTCTCATAACAATTCAGAATGAACTCAAAAGTATCTCACTATCTATACCATGGAATACTGGAGGCTTCAGTTGTGAAACTTAGTCAATGTCCCATGCTCAATTCGAGTCATAATGGGACCTAACACCGAACAGAAGAAGGTCTCTGTACCTGAAGCCTCATCCATTCATGGGGTTGTAGTAGCAATAGGATAAGTACCTGGGACCTGAGTAATTGGTTCAACAAGAGTGTCTCCAGTATCCAACCCACTCAAAAAATCTAACACTTGTTGAACCACCTCAGAAGATATAGGAGGAACACTTGTACCCCCCAACATGTGCTTCCACCTCTGACTCAGCATCCTCCTCAATTTGAACCTAAACTTCTTCCTCAACACAATTCTAGGTTAGGGGAGGGGTCGTTGGCCTTAGCCCAACAGCTTCTCAAGCTCCACCCTTGGCGGGTGTCGCCCTCCCTTTGCCCTTGTTCTTACTTCTACCTCTGCCTCTACTTGTCGGTTCCGCCACTAGAACTGGTACTCTGACGTTGTTACACCTAGTATCAATAATCTAGGACAGAAGAGTGAAGAAAGTTAGATATCAATTTGGATCGCCAGATACCAATTGCAATTAAGTTATAGTACGAAAAAGGGAAGAAAGAAGAGAAATTTCATAAATTTATGTAGCCTCTTGAAGAAAAGTACAAACATCTACGTATCATTCCGCAAAACTCAATTACATGTTTTGGTACGATCAACGAACCTAGGGCTCTGAAATTAAGTTATAGCACGAAGAAGGACGACAAAAGAGAAATTTCAAAAAGTCCTGTAGTCTCCTGAAGAAAAGTACAGAGTCTCAGTGTCATTCCTCAAGACTCTACTAGACTTGTTTTGATATGAAGAGATCAACAAACTTAGTGCTCTGATACCAAATTTGTCATGATCCTAATCCGCCATGAGTGGCATCCATACCCCTGATGGGAGAACCAACTAACTACTAATAAATCCTCAATAAGTAATCAAAATAACCAATTTTAAAATGAAAGACAAGTTTTATAATTTCGAAACCAAGTTTGCATAAAAGGATAAGTCATTCTTATCATATATTTGTGGAAGAAAACCCCTAAAAACTGAAAGTCGTCTACGAGAGCTAATTGTTTAGATTAAGGGGATGCAACCCCAAAAACCAAGAAACATAAGTAAAAAATTGTAAGTTCGAAGAGATGGACTAAGAAGATAAGAGGAATCCATGGCAGCCTGGAAGAAGCAACTTACCCTTGTATTCAAATATCGCGCGTCTCACAGTTGAGGTATCGAAGCAACCATCTGAATATGACATGTACTCAACAAAGAAAGAGAAAATGCGGTATCAGTACACAACCACATTGTACTGGCAGGATCATCGGCTAGTTCCACTTATACAAATTATGAACATGCCCACAACTTAATAAAACAAATAACATATAATTAAATCACAATCATAACATAGCCCGGAATCCCAGTTCTCACCCTGAGTTGATATGCATAACAAACATGAACAAACACTACATAACAAGGCAACTTGGTTTTTCTCACGGGACCCACGCACAAACTGTTAGTGTACCAACGTGGTACCCGAGCCAACTGTAAGTATATACCCGGCATAGTATCTGAGGCAACCTATGGGGATATCATGTACCAGGCGTGACACCCGAGTCAACCATCAAACACACATCACAATCACAACTACAATGAGTATCAACCACAATTGTACACCCAAATAAGCACATTCATTGCATGCGATGGACAACATTTAATTTCAAATCATACTCTTTCCTTTTCCCTAATCATATATCATGCATGTAATACTACTGAAGCAGTTAACAAGCACATATAACATAAACGGGAAAACAAACAACCATCACCTACCTCGAATCAAGCCTTGGAAGTTCTATTGAACCCAAACATTCCCCATGTTTTGAATTCTAGCTTTTTCTTGGTCTAAAATAACAACTAAATACATAATCAATGAATAATGGCCTAAAAATACCCGAATTATAATCAAATCCTAACCCCAGTCTATTTCCATGATCATCCTACCCAAACCAGGGTCTTCCCACCATTAATTCAAGCAAACTCCCCCTAAGGTCATCCAATAAGGATTCTAAGAACTAAAAACCACAATACCTAGATAGGGGA
Organism: Solanum acaule; assembly: GCA_036250505.1. Classification (NCBI taxonomy): domain Eukaryota; kingdom Viridiplantae; phylum Streptophyta; class Magnoliopsida; order Solanales; family Solanaceae; genus Solanum; species Solanum acaule. The sequence continues at coordinate 58,922 of JAJOOR010003064.1, forward strand.
GTAAGTAACTTATATTTATCGACAAAATTGGTGGAAATTGGTTGAAATTCATCCTAGGTCACCCCTTCTCTTTCCCAAACGTGTTTGCAAAATTATAAGTGGTTTAGGGGAAATTTTTGCATAAACTTGCGACTATCCCCGATATAGCAGAGTGAAACCCGCTGTAGCAGATTACATGGGACATAAATTCAAAATTCTTTGCAAAAGTTCCCATTTCGCAACACACTCCCTTCGAACCTTGACATTCTAAACTAACCCGTTCACGGCAAGTTGTATATCGGAGTTCTACTTACCCGAATTTGATTCCAGAAATCCTTACGATTTCCTTAATGTCTTATCTATTAGTAAACCTGACCAAACCTTGGACATTTTACCCAATCTATTCTCGGATTTACCTAGACCTCATCTGGCTCAGATGTCATCTGAGACTAGCCTAGCCCAAATTTTTAAATCACCATTCCAAACATTTTCTTACGAAATTTCTTCCACGGTTTGTCTATAACGACCTTAGGGGTCATTACATATCATTGGCTATTTTGGCCAAATAACTGGTATCAAAATCAATGGTTCGATGAGACGAGTAAAGATGACAGAATGATGATGTAGGAAATTGGTTGTATGACCTTTCCCCGTCGTCTATTACGTTCGTACAATACCTCTTCACATAGATTGATAAACGCTTACACCACAAAGTAGCAGCGAACTTTGTTGTCCATAAATACTTTGAAGATGTTGTGGGTGCACAATTGATCTCCAAATTAGCCTATAAATGAGATGATTTATAAAACTTAGTTCAAGGGGGAGATTGTCGGGTGTGTGAACTAATTCCCACATCGAAAAATAAAAAAAACCTACATGTAAGGTGTAAGATTCTTTTGAGAAAACTGTTCAAGTTTAACCCAAAACATACAATATCACACCATGTAAGAGTATCTTGAGGCTACTTTGGCCCAACAACACATCCATATGCTTGTTTGAAATGAATAAACACATTTAATTACTGGCTTGTTCATGAAATATTGTGATCAACTAGTCCATGACAAAATAAGGTAGGCGAAAATGGGGTGAATGGTCTCATACATATATAAAACTGACTTAACAACAAATCATTATTTTTGCTATTCATCACAAAAAAGAAATACATTTACTCATTATTGAACGAGAGTACTTGTTGTCAGCAACACATGAAGAAAAAAAAATCGATAGGCATCAAGGTTCTTAAGCTTGCTTCCTACAAATTCAATATCTCTTAGCTGGAAATGCATACTGCTTGTTGCCTGAGTTACTATGCATATCAGCAGAGACTTCAATATGAACTTTAGTCTGTACGTACATTTGTATCTGCAAATATCAACTTTTATCAGACAAATCTGTTACAATCTGCAGAAAGCACAGTAGCAAACGGAGGACGAGTGTAAGATGAACTAAATACATGATTAGGCAGAAATCTTTATAACAAGCTAACCTAGGTCTTCACATACATGACAGATTTTCAGGAAAATCTTAGACATAATTTAATTTGCAAGGAGCGAAGTTGCTGAATATGAAATACCCAAGGAACAAGTGGAAATTAGCAGACACAGATTTATAACAACCTACACTAAGGTAAGGGATAAGGTCTGAATACGCCCACCCTCCCCAGACCCCACTTGTGACATCACATTGGGTATGTTCTTCATGCAAAGAAGATTTATTGCTTTAAAATCACATCATATCCTGGAGATTCTGAATTGCCCAAGTAATTTGTTGTTAGAACAAATCTGTTTTTCCACCCGGAAGCATAAATTATTGAGCAAAATAAGTGGAAAAGAGAGAGAAAGGAACAAGTAAATCAAGAAAATATGCCCAAAAAATTAGACCCTAGCTGCATAGTAATTAAACTCTATGACCATGTCTTCTTTCCGCAAAGAACATGACGTTATATGGGATGTCCAACACTAAAAGCAGGAAATAAACGTTCACAAGAAAAAATTAGCCCTGAAACTTCACCCCTGAGCCTAAACAATTCCTTTTCATCCAGACCTACAAAGTGTTAAGCAGAGGTTTGTGGCATGTCCATATAATGAAACTACTGACCACAGGTGGTAAATCTATCATATTCCTCACACACAAGAGTGAACTCCCGACCCCCCGAACCAGAGAGAATTTTCTGAAACGTTTGATGTTGCATTTCTTCTCATTGATATGCCTACAAACATACATTAAGAAACTCAACAGACGACAAAAATAGTTTTAGTAAATCAGCAGCAAGTCTGATCAGCCTTGTTTGCTCAGCATAGGACTCAGAAACTTGCTCCTATTAAACCCATCCTCATTAGAAACGGCACTGCAAGGATGGCCTATCTTCCATTGAGTGGTTTACCTGATATTTATTCAGTTACTGCTATTCCACATTATCACCCAGCAAAAGGGAAATCTTATACTTCACTCGGAAACATAATAGAAGTTTCATTATGGTACCTACATTATTTAGTTACCTGCTCAAGTGATTCAGAGGCTGGAAAAAGTGTGGCCATGCTGCTTCATTTCATGGAATGTCTTTGATGCTCCACTTGATGAAGCTGCGACGACAACTGAAGCAAATCAATAGTGGTACCATCTTCACGAGAAAGTAGATTCCTGGTGTTCACATAATCTGATCCTTGAAGACTTCCACAATTATTTCTTAGCATCTGTTCCAAGTGACCCTCTGCAGAAATTACTTCAGATAAATTATAAATATTGGACACTGTACTTGTTGAACCCTTTGGGCTAGCTCCTGGGAAACATTCAGATGTCTGTGTCATGTTGTAATGGGTGTTACTGCGAGGTGTAATAAGGTGGTGAGCACTAGGAGGAACTACAGATGAATAATTTGATGAGTCCTGTGATTGAGATGACAGAAGAGAGAGAGCACAGCCAGAGTGTGATATCCCTTGAAAAGGAGAGGCCGAGTCCATAACATTCAAGACTTCGCTCCCTATTGAGGTGCTGTGGAACAGAGAGCGGGAAACAAAATCTGAGCCTCCAATGTCATTCAGATATGAGTTGCTACTTTCATTATTTTTGCTTCTTGTTATAGTTGTTATTCCTTCATCATGGAGAGCTGGACAGTGTTTGTCAGTATGGTATGAAGTGAAAAGGGGTCTAGGTTGTGAGTGTTTATTTGTAAAAGGCATGGTGAGTTGAGGACTGTAATCAGAACATTGTTCGACCTTTACATTCTTATACCAGTCATGCATATCATGTTTTGGTTGATAAAGAAGACTGCCGCCAAGTATATCCTGGCAAATGAAGGATGATGTTGCAAAGGAACTACCTTGAAACATTGTACCTGCAGAACCTAAAGAGTGTTACCAAAACAGCAATACTTTTCCCCAAAATATGTCACAGAAGTAAACACATAAGCCTGGTGTGACCAAATTTTCCTTTGAAACACAAGAGTACCAAAGTATTACTAACGGTAAGAGGTGGGAAACAAATAAACTAAATACAAATGATACATAATAGTACAGATGCATCCTGGTCTCTTTGCAGCTATGCACTACTAGTTCCCCATTCTCTTTTAGCTCGAAACCTCAATGACAATTCCCTTCAGGCATTGAACACGTGATGCAGAGGAATCCATAGAAGCACCTTAGCCCTATAGATAATTACTCATGCCTTGTTCACATTTTTACTTATTTTAAAACATAAAAGACAACAAACTATTACGCATATAATTATGATTTCAAGAACATGCCTTATTGAGATAGTTCAACATTTTTCCCTTACAAGAAGCATGTATTTCTAGGAACCAATTGCTGGTAAGTAAAGCCATTGATCAGGATATTATGACAGGATGCATCATCTGAGACATGGAATGGAATAAGGTAAACCTATAGAATTCTAATAGTCAAGCATCTAGAGAGAGGAAGATATGATGTTTTTATTTTTACCAGAATATGGTTGAAAGTGCTTTCCTGCTCTGCCAGAGTGCAGACCAGTGTGAGGCTTCCTTCTCCGCTCATTATGACCAGCAAGACGTTTGCGGCAGCTGCGTTTTCCATCATCAAATTCAGCTAGCAAATGAAACCTACAAGTTCAGAACCAAGAATTATATCCATTAGCTCTGAGAGAACATCTTTTTGATAAAAGAGAAAATAGCCACAGAACATAAATATTTTGACAAAGGCCGCTAGCACTAGAAGACTTAGAAGAGAAGAGATTAACCTGCTACATTGCTGACAAAACCTCTGTTGAATGCCATTTACAATGACCTTAGCAGTCTTTGAGTGAATCTCACATACTTTATGCCTCTTGTGGTAGTCCTTGCAGGAAGTTAGATCCTTCCCACAACCTTGAACTTGGCAAAATGAGGTCAAACCTCCAGCTCTATTTCTCTTAGTTGAAGACACATTGAAACTCTTCGCATCCAGAAATCTGCCTCTACCAAGCTTCAAATCAATAAGTGATGAATCTTTAGAATATGTAGAACTTGAGTGATTGGAACTAGATTCATCTTCCCCACCAAAAGCATCTCTAATTTGAGAACCCACTTGTTGATTTTTCACTCCTTGTTGAATCCAGCTGCATGGGGTAATTCCATCATCAACAGAAACAGATTCCTCAGACACAAAACCCTTACCCCCAGAGACATAGCTCCAAGACTCCATTTTTACTTTTCAAATTTGATTTTTCAACTCCGATCCATATACTCCAATACACTCCACAAATCCGTCAACAACATTCACAAATAAACTACCAAATTTTGCAGCAGTGAAGGAAAATTCATTCAAGAGGTGTGAGGAAGAAAGTAGTGGACAAGTTAAATACGTGCCTCCTTAATGGAAGCAAAGCAAGTATGGAAGGTAAGGATAGCTATAGTTGGTGAGTGAAAAAGTGGTCCAGTTGCTAAAAATACAAAACAGAAAGCTGCCAAACTCATAGTTATTTTAATGTAGAAAAGAGAGGGTTGGGAGTGTGGGGGTACCACAAATTATGAGGTGATTTGTAGCTCATGAAGAGACCACTCAAGGAAAAACCATAAAAGTGTAGCACCAGAGAGTGGGTGAGTGTTGCTTTTGCTACTTTGCTTACCAACGAGGAAAACTCCAATTTCTACGCCTTTTTTTAATTTATATAAAGGCCTTATTTGTCTAATATAATTTTTTTAATTTTAAATAATTAATTTTTATTTTTAATTTTAATATAACCTTATAATTACACTTGTACAACCAAATTGTATATTTGTAATTACATTGTGTCAAATTAATAAGTCAACGTAATTACTAGATTGAGTAAGGGAAAAAAGGTTAAATATACAAATTAATTACCTTAATTACCACTATATAACAATAGTTTTTTTTCCGCCTACATAACAATAGTTTTTTTTCAAAGTTAGGTTTTAATATTAAAAAATATATATAATATTTAAAAAACGTCTAATAGTGCTCCACGATTTCTACTTTTTCCTTTTTTTTCTCAAATCTTTTACCCTTCCATGATTTACTCAAATTGGTTGTTTATATTCTCTCCTATCAATAAAAGGTTTCTTAACAAAAATAAAATTCTCTTTCTACTCATTCTAGTTGATTGTTCATTCATGGATACCAACAATTATTCAATTCTAATTCAACATAAAAGACATTGGGACACATCATGTATTATTGATAATTTAATATTTAATTTGTGTTTTTTTATGTGATATTTCTAATTGAAAAATCATTATGATTTTGTTGTAGGATACCATGTTTGATATGGGTTTTTTGTGTTACAGTTGTAAAAAAACTGTTAAAAATCAGTTTTATAAAATTGAATTTTGTCAATAATGAGTCGTTTAATTAATGGTGAAAAATAGGTTGTTGTTGTTATTCACCAATTTCACGTTTTGATTTATTTTTTAATCCTTTGGTTTGTTATGTATGGTTTTGAGGTTTAGAATATAAATTATATTTACTGATTATGTGTTTTGGTAAGTGACTTGGTGAAATGGGTTGTTTTTAATTAGTTTGGTGTAATTTTTATTTATTTATTTTGTCATTCAGACTTGTGTTTTTTTTTTTGTACATGATGATGATTTTTTTTTGTTTTTTATTCTTTGGTTTGTTTTGTATGGTTTTGGGATCTATAATAAAAATCATATTTAGTGATTATGTGTTTTCATAAGTGATTTGGTGAAATTTATTGTTTTGTATTAGTTTGCTGTAATTCTGATTTTTTTGTACATGATGATGGTGTACGTATTGATTCAATTTTGGTGTAATTCTTATAATTTTTTGTGTCATTCAGATTTGATATTTTTTTTAGATGATGATGGTGTACATGTTGATTCTACTTTGGTACATAATGATGGTGTAAACACCATATTTGAGTTAAGCATTATCATGTCATCAAAAAGCATTCTTTAAAACATAATATATAAGTTGAATACATTGAAATGACCATTCTATTTGACGAGAAGCACTACTAATAAGTTTTGGTCTGAAACAGGTAGAAACCACCAAAAAAATCAACTTTGAAGAGGTAATGCTACCACCAATTACAAGAAAACAACCAAACAGACCACCAAGTAACGACGGTAAGAAGGGATTCAATGAAGGAAAATACAAGAGTAAAGTCACTTGTAGTAAATGTGGTACATCAGGGCATAACAAAAGGACTTTCCCCAAGTTTGCTTATCAGAATTAACAATGATGTATTATTTTCAAATTTTTTTCTTAATATTTTCTTGCTTCTTTGCAAAAATTCAAGGATTTTTTAAGAATGATGAATGCAATTTTATCTAACTTTGGTTACTCTTGATTAGTGTATTATTATTATTGGTGATTTAATTGACATATCGTTGGTATTCACGTGTTTGATTGAAAGACTGGTATTAAATACCAACCTTAAATATTGAATATGAACAACAACTACTTAGAGTAATTGAAGCCAAAATTATTACACAATGCTCAGTTAAATATTTTGGTATAATGTTTGAGTAATACTAAAAAATATTAATCAATAATATTGGTTGTTATAATGGCTAACACGTACATATTTGGTGTATTTTTGGTGAAATAATCACAAAGATTGTTCAAATTGGGGGTATATAGTGGCTGATATTTTGGTATTACGAACATTGAATACACAAACACGAGTTTGGTTTGACTTGAAACCAGAATTAATGCACATTATTAACGTAAAAAAATTGATATAATAGTTGAGTAATACTAAAAAATGTTAATAATAATGGTTGTATATCATAACCACCAAGTACACAATTGGTATACTTGTGGTGGAGTAAGCACAAATATTGATAAAAATTATGAGGTATATATTGGCTGATATTCTGCATATAAAAACCAATGTAACAATGAATTAACGTAAAAAAAAATTGATTTGAAATCAGAATTAACCCACATTTTAAACGTAAAATAGATTGGTGTAATATTGGAGTAATACAAAAAAAATCTGTCATAATAATGGTTGTATATAGTGACAAAAATGTTGGTATTATATACCAACATACATTCAATCTATAGCAACTACTTAAGTTCGAATATATAGTTTGAAACAACAATGAACATAGACAATTGACGTAATGAAAACACATTTTCGTAATAATACTATGGTATATTACCAATCACACACATTGGTATTATATATAAACCAAACTCACACTATAAATTTTGGTTTACTCTTAATCTTTTAGAAATGGGGATTTCATCCTCAAAATTGATGTCATGAGGATAATTTTCGTCAACCAATTATGAGGATAATAACACACTCGTTGATTCGATTAGAGATTTTGTTGTTGTCTCTAAAACTGACGATTTTTTTCAGTTGCTTCGCTTTCACTGACGGTACAATTTTTCTCTTTCCGTAATTTCAAAGTAATGCTTCATATCTCAATCAAAAAATTTCAGAATAAAAAACTGTCATTGATATGTTCATATCTTCTCGACACACATACTCATCAAATACACATATATACAAACCACAATTGCTACAAAAAATATGGAATAAGACTTTTTTTGAGGCATTCTATTCATAGAAATCAAAATATGAAATAGAAAAATTAAGAATGGTGAAAGGGATAGATGAAAGTGAAACAACGGTGAAGATGATGGAAGAGAGAAGGGTGAAAACTTTTAGCAAAATAATTAGGAATATTTAATGTTTTGAATGAATAAAAATGTTGGGAAGATAAAAAGGTTTTACTTTGGTATAAAGACTTTACTTTTTGTGGATTGTATAAAAAAAGCAGTAAAATAAATGGATTTTAGATTAGTGTAAAGAACTTTTACTTTTTGTGGAGTGTATAAAAAAGGGCAGAAAAATAAAAATATTATTGGATAGGCACCTTAAAGTAACGCGTGACTTAAAAATAGTAATTGGAAGAGATAAAATATAGGAAAATTAAATACCATAATTATCATCCCAAAATTAGACAAATAATCCCAAAAAGAGGAGAGAAGGAAATCAAAAATAAAAAAATAAATTAAATCCAAAAAATTAATTATTTTGCTATGTTTGTAATTTTAAAACAATGTTTGTAATTAAATTGAAGTATGTGTATATATTGTTAATTAAAGTCTTAAGTAGTATATTATTGCAATTTTCACTTGAGGGGTAATTACAAAGCTGATAATTACTACGTTGCTAATTACACCAATTCCAACTACCTGATGGCTTTCCAAACAGACCCTAATAGTTTACCCTTAAAACGGTATGGTTGAATTCGTTGACGTGGTTCAAGGATACTTGAATTGAGATGACCAATAATATGTAATTTTAGATATTATAACTTAATTAATGTGAACAAGATTAATAACAAGCACATAATAAAATAAATTAAATAGTAAAGTAAGAGAATAAAAAAACTTGAGGTCTGATCAGTGGCTGAGCCATGATTTTCAATAGGGGGTTCAAAATCTGAAGAAGTAAACACACGAATTAATCGAAGGGGGTTCAACATCTACTATATATACCTAAAAAAATAATTTTAACCATGTATAAATAGTAATATTTTCCACCGAAGGGGGTTCTTATGAACTCCTAACAATATGTTGGCTTCTGCCTCGGGTCTGATGCTAGAATTTGGTAGCGTCACTGTACAAGCTTGGTGTTATTGATAATGAACAAAGCAATGACTAATAAAGCTTAAAATCTTAAGAATAAGAGATAACAATGTATTGCTAGTGAGTGAATGAATATCAAATGGTTTACTATGAGAGACTAGAAGACTATTTATAGTTAAAGCCTAGGGAGCAACTTCCTTTGAACTTGGCCTTCATGAAGACTTCCACTGACAAACATCTACATATATTACATAACAACGAGGAGGAAAATTACAAATTTTCCGATTGCGGCTAGCTTTATCCTTACGCAATTCTGATATAATTTGATGCCAAATCTTGTTGCTTCAGAGCTAGGTAGGCTTGTGGATGTAGTGTCACATTCAAGTGTCACAAATTTGGGATACCCGGAATAAGGCTTATTCCTTTCTGTAGCTTTATTATGTTGTTATGACTTGCAGAGATGAATGAGATCATTCTCGAGGTGATCAAATGTGTTTTATATAAGATTTTCAGTTTTGAAAGTTTAGTAATTGGAAAGTGTGACTAAAGTCAAAATTTTGAATTAACAAATTCAAAAATGAGTCTTGTCGATTTTATTAGCTCTAGAGGGTGATTTTTGATTTGGTTGGATATTTTGTAGGGATCTCAAGGCGCTCGAGAGTGATTTGGGTCATTAGTTGCATTCTAGTTCATTTTGAATTGACTAGTCAATATTTGGTTAAAATGATTTTTGATCGATTTGATTATTTCAATAGGTTCAAAACGCATCTTATGACTTATTTTCATATTTGGTTTGTGTTCAAGGTCCCTGATGATTTTGTAGGGTTTATTTCAAGTTCTGTTTGATTTTTGTTGTTGCATATTTCGCTTAACTTATGCAACCACACCGGCAAGTTTTTTCCCCTTCTATGAGTGAATCTTTGTTTATGTGAAGTTGGGTGAGGTTAGAGGGTTTTCTCACATCCGCGCGTGAGCACAACTAGACAACGTTTTGCTTCTACAGAGGTGCTCTACACTCGCGATATTGGGTTGGGCTTTAGGTATTTGTCAGTGTAGGGTTTTTTCCTTAAGAGTGAAGACGCACCTAGGATGGTTCGTCTACTTCTGCGAAGATACTTGGAAAAACCCCTTTTAATTACCTAATTCAAACTTATTCTTTATACTCGATTTTGGGAGCTCAATTGAGGCGATCTCAAGGGGAAATTTATGATTTAACTCGTGCGTAGTAATTTAACCTTGTATTTGCTAATTCCCGTAATTCCATCTTAGATTTCATAATTTAATCCGCATTTTGGGTGTTAGAAATTGAGGTGTTTATACCTAGAAAGTAAAGTATGTTTTCCTTTGGTTTGAATGTCGATTCAGACTCGACTTTGAATGAATTTCTAGACTTGAGGCCCTTATGTTATGGGTAAATAAATTTTGGAATAAAACCACTATTTTGACATTGAGGGCTTGAGGTTGATTTTTTGGGTGCAAAATAAAACTATAGAAATATGGGTTTCCACAAATTCATATGCTTACGTAGATTACTCATTTGACTAGATTGGCATCGCCTTGAGACTTTGAGGAAGGGAAAGACCGTAATTCAACATTTTTTGTATTTTAATTTTAAGGTAGTCGAGACTTGCTTGACTCTTATGAAGTGTATGTATTGGTAATTACCTATGTGATGGGTTAAGGGTATTAGGAGTCTCGTATAGGTGTATTGATAAGCACTTATGCGTGAACCAACGAATGTAATTCAACCTTCCCAAGAAGTTCATTACATTTTTCTTGATCATTAGATGTGGTAATTTTTTACTTGCCTTGAGTTTGGAGGGATCAAGATCAATACATATCCTGCTAACTATAAAACCCTATAGATTCTCAATTGACACTCCAAAAGCACAATTGGTAGGGTTTACCTTCAAGTTGTATTACTGTAGTCAATCAAAGAACATCCTCATGTGAATCAAATTGATTCGAACTCTCATTGGACTTGATGATGACTTCGTACACATACACTTTGCTATATTTGTGAATCATATCATGAAAGATGATTTTCATAGCTTTCATATAAGTAGCATCGATAATTATTGAGACATGATAAGTTGGTATTTTTACAATTGTATTTAGCTCTTAACCGTGAGTCATTGCATTGTTTGCTATTTAGAAGGATTTTATGCCTCTGTTCTCTTATGAGATGACATTTCTTGAAATTCAAGATGATAAGGGATTGGAAATAACAACAAGGTATTGAAGGAAATGCGGTAAGCATGCGTGCCATCAGATAGTGCCTGCATATCGTAGGTGCTA
>JAJOOR010003065.1:0-5000 GCA_036250505.1 Solanum acaule
TTCCGCAGGATTCTACTTGAATCGTTTAGGTACATCGAGATCGATGAACCTAGGCTCTGATACAAACTTTGTCACGATCCATACCATCGTAATTGGCACCCACATTAACCCTCCGGTGGGAGAACCATTTATACTAATTAGCTAACCAACTTAATCAAAATACTAAGGCATTAAAGTTACGGAAGCAAGTTAAATGCTAAGGAAATAAAATATGGAGTTCCCATAAACTCCAAACCAATAGTCTAACAACTAAACAAATGCAGAAATACTCCTAGAACCTGAAAGTCAATGTACCAAAACTCTAACAAGATCCATAAGTCTAAACAAGAAGGGTTACAACCCCAAACTAATGTACTAATAACTAACTAGAAAGTCTAAGTATGAAATATGGACATAAACAGAAAGAGAACTCATGGTAGCCTGGAAGAACTATCTCACCCTTGAATTCGAAGCGATCACTAGTCTTCTAAGCGAGGTCTGTCAATAGCCACCTAAAGATGCCTTGTACTCAACAAGGAAAGAGCAAGTGCAGTATCAGTATACAACCAAAGTGTACTAGTAGGATCACGCGGCTATCCCATTAAATGCAACATACATAAGCCAATACAACATAATAATAATAATATGCATACACCAAACATATACAATATCATCATTATTTACGAACAACGTACAATTTCACATTTCTCAAGATACACAATTATGTCAACTCATTAGTCCTCTCATGTAACCCAAACCCAAACAGTTAGCATACCGGAATGTGGTACCCGATCCAATGTTTATGCCGAAACGTGGCAACTGATCCCATATTTATGCCGAAACGTGGAAACCGATCCAAGTTAGTGTGTCGGAATGCAACACCCGATTCATGGCATTCATTATTCATCTATCTCATTTTAAACTAGTGTGATCAATAATGCAACATTCGCATACATACACATATTATAATGAAGCAAGAGCAAACATATATCACACAATCATGAAATCACAACCATCACATACCTCAAATCCAAGCTTGAATCCCCAAAGACACTTGAATCTTCCCTTCTCGGATTTTTTCCGCTTGTTCTAGGTCTACAAACAATTAATATACACAAGGATCAACAATCAAAGGTCTAATTATCCGGATCATAACAAACCCAACAACCCTAGGCCAAATCCAAGATCCTAATACCCATATTAGGGTTTTTTCCACCATAATTTCCAGATCAAAACCCTCCCCTATGGATAATCACCCACAAATTTACATTCTACGGATCGAAACGGATTCGGTGAGTTAAAACCTTACCTTTAGCCGCAAGAATAGTGAACAATGCACAAGAACTCCTCTGTGATCGTCTCCTAGCTCTTAAAGTCAAAAAGTACAGAATAAAACGTTTTTGGGGTTTTATTTCTGACTTAAGTTGCGTTTGTCCCGCTACAGCGGGACCCAACCAGCTACAGCGGCATGCACATAGACAGAATGTTGGAATTAAGAGCTCCAAACCCCCATTTCACAACACACCTTCATCCCACGACACATAGAAAACATCCATTCATGCTAAGATCAATTTTGAGAGTTCTACTCGCCCTAATTCTCATTACTAGATTTCCCTAGACTCGCCTGACTCTAATTTTGTCCAAATCTAGACTACGCTAGGAAATTTCAAGTTACTACTCAGAAATTTTCCTGATCCAATTCTTTCCCATTGGTTTTTCCCTAACGACGGAATCAGGTCGTTACAATTCTTTTTGAATTTAGAGTTAGCATCATAAGGAGTTACCACAGGTGTCACCTCAAAACATTCAAACTTTTTAAGAAGTCTTTCCACATAATGTTCTTGTGACAACATTATACCATCTTCACTCCTTATAACTTTAACTCCCATTCATATTTACTTCACCTAGATCTTTCATATCAAAATTAGTAGACAAAAATGATTTGGTACTCTGCACAATATTTAAATTTGTACCAAATATAAGCATGTCATCAGCATATAAACATATTATCACATAATTATTGTCTACCATTTTGGTATAAACACATTTATCCACTCCAATGGAAGAAAAATCGTCTTTCATCAAGACTTGATCAAAATTTTCATGTTACTGCTTAGGAGCTTGTTTAAGGCCATAAAGAGATTTAATTAATTTACAAACTTTATTTTCTTGTCCAGAAATAATACATCCTTCAGGTTGAACCAGATAAATTTCTTCTTCTAAATCACCATTTAAAAAAGTTGTTTTTACATCCATTTGATGGATAAAAAGCTTATGAATTGATGCTAAGGCAATTAAAATTTGAATAGAAGAAATTCTAGTCACTGCTACAAATGTATCAAAATAATCAATATTTTGTTTTTGAGAAAATCCGTTTGCTACTAATCGAGCTTTATATTTATCTATAGATCCATCAAGATTAAGTTTTCTTTTGAAAATCCATTTACAACCAATAGGTCTTGTACCAGAAGGTAAATCAATTAAAATCCATGTATTATTTTTCATAATTTAATCAATTTCAATTTTTATTGCATCTTTCCAAAATTTAGCATCAGAAGAAGATATAGTTTCGGAATAATTTACTGGTTCAACACGAAAAGTTTGAAAATCATTTCCATAAGAAAAATATTCTTTCCCAAGCCTTTTCCTCCTTCTTATTTCTTCAATATTAGAAATAGACTCACTATTTCTTTCAACAGGTACATGATAATTTTTATCACATAGTGGAAAAATAAGTTCAAAGAATTCAACATTTTTGTCTCAATAATAGTATTGCAATCAAGCACATCACTCTTTAAAATAAGAAATCAATATTCAGGACTATGTTCAGCATATCCAATATGCATGCAATCAACTGTTTTAGAACCTATTTTCCTCTTCTTAGGTTCAGGCAAGAGAACTTTAGCAAGACACCCCCATACTATTAAATACTTCAAAGTTGGTTTATAACCTTTCCACAATTCATAAGGTGTTTTGCCAATACTTTTATGAGGAATTCTACTTTGTAAGTGACATGCAGATAATACAGCTTCGCCCCACAAATTATTAGGTTCATTAGAACTTATTAACATAGAGTTCATCATTTCCTGTAAAGTTCTATTTTTCCTTTCAGCTACTCATTTAGATTCGGGAGAGTAAGTTGGAGTTACTTTATGAATAATTCCTTATTTTTCACAAAAGGCATTTAAGGACAAATATTCTCCACCTCTATCAGAACTAATTCTCTTGAGTTTTCTATTAAGTTGATTTTCAACTTCAGTTTTATAAGAAATAAATGTATTAAAAGCATCATCTTTATTTCTAAGTAAATATAACTTAGTAAATCTAGAAAAATCATCAATAAAAGTCACATAATATCTTTTACCACCTCTAGTCATTGTTTGTTTTAAATCACCTAAATCAGTGTGAATTAAAGACAATAATTCAGTTTCTCTATTTATTGAAAAACATGACTTCTTAGTAGTTTTAGCTTCAGCACATATTTCACATTTATTAATATTATTTGAATCTAAGTCAAATATCAAACCAAGTGATTGCATATTTTTTATATAAGAGAAATTAACATGTCCTAATCTAGCATGTCATAAAGAAATAGATTCAATCATGTAAGCAAAAGTGGAGGCTCTTTCATTCACAACATTACAAACATTAAGCACAAAAAGTCCCTGATTACAATAGCCTTTTCCCACAAACACATTATTTTTTGTCAATATGATCTTTTCAGATTCACATGACACTTTCACTCCAGCTTTATTAAGAAAGGCTACGAAAATCAGGTTTGCACATATGTAGCACATCCGTAAGAGCTAAAGGTTTCCCGAAGTAAGTTTTAGGAGCACTTTACCCTTACCCAAGACTTTAGTAATTCTTGAGTCTCCAAGGTAGACTACTTCACTGTCATCCCCTATTGATGTATACGAGGCAAATGCTTCTTGATTCGCACAAATGTGCCGAGTAGCCCCAGAGTCTACCACCCATTCTTTTATATGTGCTACAATGTTTACTTGAGAAATGAAATTTGCAATAATTTCATCTCCTTAAGCTAAATTAACCTTGGGAGGATAACCCTTTTCTTTGTCATTTTTTATTATCCTCCTATACTGGGTTTTCACAAGTAAAACAAGAGCCTTTCTTTTGCTTAAAATTGGAATTATAAGGCATGTAACCATTAGACTTATTACCATACCTTTTGTTATTGTTGCTTTGACCTTGTACTAAGTTTGCCTTGAACGCCAACTCCTTTGCTTTGAATGACTCCTTTCTGTTGGTGTCTTCAATTAGAATGTGAGTCACTATTTTCTCAATATGAAATTTGTCTGCTTGTGTTTTAAGTTATTTTTGTAATCATTCCATGAGTCTGGTAATATTTTAATTAGCACTCCAACGGCAATATTTTCTGGTAGAGTGATCCCCTCGGCCTTCAAGTTTTCAAGCAATTTTTAATATTCATTAATTTGAATTTTCATCTCTTTTTCGTTACTCATCTGCCATTGATAAAATCTTCCGACCACAAACTTTTGTTTCGTAGCGTCTTCAATAGTGAACTTTTTAATCAAGGCTTTCCAAATGACTTTTGCTTCTTTGCAGCTACATCATACATCAAACAATTCGTTCGAAATAGTTTGTAATATAGTATGACGACATACCTTATTGGCATAATGTCACGATTCAAAAATTTTGCTATCAACATTTGCACCCGGTTGTGGATGTAATAGTGCATGTGCAACACCATGAACATCGAGCAATAACAAAACATGTTCTTTCCACCTTTTGAAAATTTCATTAGCAAAAATTTCAATATTTGACACATCCGGAAATGGTTTGGTATATGGAAGGACAATTGTAACTGGAGAAACGGGGGTAGCACTAACATTGGTAGTGTCAGAAATAGTTTCAGAAGTATTATTATTATTTGTCATAGTTCTTAGATTGTTGGAAAAATATAATAGATGGGGAAATTATAATATCAAAATAATAATACAAGAATTAGGATAAATGCTACTACAATAAAGATATATTTT